>VZUI01079549.1:0-85125 GCA_013401135.1 Cettia cetti
GCGCCGGGCCGCGCTCCGCCGCGCGCCGCCGGCCAATCAGCGCCCGCCCGGCCCCGCGCCGTCGGCCAATCAGCGCTCGCGCCGCAGTCTCGTGACTGTGGGGCGTGGCGAGGGCGCGGCTACTGCCGCAGCGCTTCCCAGGCGTCACCGCCCGCCATGGGCGCGGCCATGTGGCGCAGGCCCCGCCCATAGGGCGCGGGTAAAGGAGGCGAGCACCGCCCCAGGCACACAGCGAGCCTGAACCGTGTTACGCCCCCTTGCGGCGTGGAGGACCTGTGCTCTTGCCCCTCCGGGACGGGACGGGACGGGACGAGGAGCGGGACCGGGACTGGGAGCGGGAGCCGGCAGGGAGAGGGCGAGGCTCTGGAGCTCTTGTGGGGAACCGCAGAAGCCAGGTCCACAGAACAATTCACCAAAATGGTAGCAAGTGGGTGGGTGAGCCTCTTGGCCAAAGAATGTGTGGCAGCAGAAATTTTAGGTGACATCAAACGGTCACTTGACTAGAGAACTCTTGGGGTCCCTAAACAGATTAACCATGTCTGACTCGGAAAATCTCCAGCGCTGAAGATATTTCGTGATGGAGAGTAAGTGAGCACGTGTGCTTGCGTGCTCCTCGCTTTTCCCTGAGCATCTGCTGGAGGCACAGCCTGGGCTGGCTGGGAGAGGCTGTTGTTGCCCTCCTGTCCATACGATCACATATACCCAACCGCACCCACCCTGCGAGCCGAGGTACACGGCAGACAGCCCTCCCTGCTGCTGTCTCCGCAGTGCGGAGTACCCATCGGACAGGCTCGGTGGCAGGCGGCACTGAGCTCTCAGTCTGTCCCAGGCCAGCTGAGCGCGGCCACGCAGTTGCTGTGACACTCCGCTACCCGCGTCCGACCAGCGCACGGGTGAAAGCTCAGCCCGGGGCGGGCGCGGGGAGGGCCCCGGGCTCTCACCGCGCCCCTTCCGCTCGCCGATGCCGCTGCCGGGGCCGGTTCTCCAGCCCGTGCCGCTGCCGGGCTGCCCGCAGCCCCTTGCACCCCACCATGGCTCTGTCCTGCGTGCTGAGGCCACCGCGCTGCCACCTCCGCCCTCCGCCGCTCGCCCTGCCCCGCCTGCCCGCCCGGCACCGCAGCCTGCGGACAACCACAGCAGCGACCTGGGAAGGGAAGAAAAAGGCCAGGGTGAGCTGCAGCCTGCCAGAGCCGTCCTGGGAGGAGAGGTATGGCTTTCCCAAAATGACCAAGCATTCTTTCAAAGCAGCAAGCACCTAAAGCTGTGAACGTGGTGGGCTGGGGGGTTTACTTCCACCCAGTAGCAATAGACAAGCCAGGGCTCGGCTCGTTTGCCTGGAGGTTGGCCTGGGGGGGATAGTGGAGAAGACAAATGAAAAATTCTGAGCGGGAAGGAGCAGATAAGTTGCAAAACTGGCAAGCAAAAAGTGATAGTCCATTTGATTTGCGTCCTGGACCTCAGAGTAGGTGGCACTGGGTGCTTTGGAAGCAGCTCCAAAAATCCTAGGTAATTAATAGCTGCAACTTATCCAGCTGCAGGGTGGTTTTCCCCATGGGCTCAGGGAGTAAATTATGAGTACTTGAATCATATCAGGCTCACCTCTTTTTGGGGAGTCTTTTTAGGGTATAAGTGTCTTTTTTTTTTTTTTTAACCAGTTTTTATGTGTTTTCTTGCTTGTTTTGCTTTGGATATGAGTAGTGGCAGGTTCTGAGGTTTATCTCTAAAGTACTTACGTTTGAGTGTCTGGGTCAGTAAAAACGGGCAGCTTGAAATTCCCTCCTGCTACACACAAACTGCATTTCACTGTGGTTCCCTGGGAATCTGGGTGTTCACAGCCAGCCCTGGTGCACAGCCCACACAGAACAGTCTTGCCCATGAAGTAGCTGACAGGATGACATGGGAATCAGGAGTCAAGTATCTCTGTGCGCTGCCTGGCTGTTGTGCTTTCCAGGTTAGCAAATGCAGTGACACCACTGTGGAGACTTCCCTACCAAGAGCAGCTGCAGGTAAGATGTGTTTACACAGACTTTTCTCTGTTGTGTTGCCCCAGCTGATCCTCCTATCCCCCTTGAGCAGTAGTCCTTAGCATCTTAATGCTGCAAACTGTTCAGACCCCATTTAGAGCTGCTTTAATCCTGTTGTTGTGAAGGATAGAATGGGGAGGTTCCTTGTAGTTCAGAGGATGGGCATTTGCGCAGTGATCCTGTCCTCTGTGGGATTGCTCTGCTTCACTGGGGCTTCAGGTCAGACAAAATGTTGCAGGCCAGCATTTGGGGACCATAGGCTGTTTCTTTCTTCCTGTTTCTCCAGGCAGCTGTAGTTCTGAAAAGGGCAGGGTTCCTCTGGGGCTATATTTTCACTTGCAGTTTTTCCTCCTGTTGGATTCCCTAGAGGTGGGTGATGAAGAGCTGCCCACCATCGTGTGGTCCTGTGAGAGTGTTTCTGCCTTAGAACTGCTCTGCAGGTAAAATATGAAAGCCAGAGGAAGATTTTGCAGACACTGACATCTTGTCTTGAGGAGCTGGGCATAGATGCACAGAAAGCTGGTGGGCTCTGCTGTCCTCTGCAGCCTGTAGTCCCTTCGGTGAGTGTCCCATGGGAATGCTCTTCCCTCTGAGCCATAAACAGTCTCTCACTCAACAACTCTAGAGTCTCATGGGGGGCATCATTTGGTTGCAGAGAGTGTGTCTGAGTCAGTCCTTGCTAACTCGTGCTTTGCAGCTTGTGGCTGCCCAAGAGTGAAATAAACTCAGTGCTTAGGAATCCTTTTTTTTTTGTGCCTAAGGCCTCCCTGTTAAACCTGTCACCATTCTGTCACAGAGAGCCACTTCTTGTCCCCAAGGGGCAGAACTGGGCTTCTTGTGCACAAGCTCTGTTTCTGTGTTTTGCCCATTTACATATATCTTCCCATACTGGCAACAGAATAATCAGGCTGGGGTTTGGCTTTCCTCCATTGCTTTTTCTTTCAATCCAAGGCTTTTCTTTTCCTTCTTTTCTCCCTCAGCCCATCATTAACGGCTACCGAAACAAATCGACTTTCTCTGTGAACCGAGGACCAGATGGGAACCCCAAAACTGTGGGGTTGTATGTAGGAACTGGCAGAGGTCAGTGCAGGACAAGAAACTCCTAGGAAACTGCTGGCATGGGCTGTGGAAAGGGGGAAAGGACTCTCCACAGTTTATCATGTCAGATGCTACAGTGGTGTACATGCCCTGAAGCAGAGCAATTAAATACTTGTCCATCTCTTTCCAGGAAGGAATATTGTCTGTGTGAAAGCCAATCATGTAGAGAACATACCATCAAAACACAAACAAGTAGCCCAGGTAAATAAATAAGTTGTGTCTGTCCCTTCACTGTGGAATAGAGAGACTGCAATAACTCTTACTTGAGAGAACACTGTAATTTTAATTATGCTGTGTTTTCAAGTCCATTTTCTGAAAAATTTCATGCCTGATTTTAGTTGGTGGATAAACACTTTTATAAAAACCTCACATGTTAATATTGCAGCCCGAGTAATAAAGTATCCCGAGTAATGAAGTTCATCAAGTGACAATAAAATCCTGCCAATCTGTTAAAATACATAAGAATTGCAAATTGAAATTATTAAAATGTGTTGTCTTTCAGTAGCCTAGAGGGAGCTTTCACCCAGAAAAAGTAGAGCACGGTGGTGGAAGGGCTGCCTGTCTGGGGGGCTGAGAGCAGGGCAGTTGTTTTCCTGGTACTAAAAGTGCCATTTCTCCTCTCCTCAGTGCTATGAGGAGTTCATCTCCTGCTCCCCCCTGGACTCCTGCATCCTCTTCCATGAAGGGGGACACTGGCGGGAGCTCGTGGTTCGTACCAGCAGCTGTGGCCACACCATGGCTATCATCACCTTCCACCCCCAGCAGCTGGGCCAGGTGAGCACGTGGAGGGCAGGGCAGGAGGCACAGCAGACATCTGGCTGAGCTGAGCCTGCTGGCTGTGTTTCTGGGGAGAGGGGTCTAATCAGGTTACCCAGAGAAGCAGCTTTTCCTTTCTCACTCTTGACAGGAGGCACTGGCTACTCAAAAAGCATTGCTGAGGGAGTTCTTCACTCGTGGGCCTGGAGCAGTCTGTGCCTTGACTTCACTTTATTTCCAAGAGAGGTAAATGCCTCGACAGGGGGAATGAGTGGAAACAAAGCCACCTCTTTCTTCTACCCCCTTTCTGGAATTCAAATTCCACCAGTTCAGGGAGTGCTGGAAGAGAATGGCAGATGTTTGGATCCTTCTTGGAGACGTGGCTTTAGGATGGCCCCATTTTTTTATTTTTCCAGAGTTATTTGAACACACTGTGGCTCTACCTCATGGGAATTAAGAGTCTGGGGAACAAAGAAAAAACTTCCAGTGACTATCCCAAGACAGTAAATCACATTAGCAGCAAAACTGGGGAATAGACCTGAGGAATGCTGCCTTCTGCTAAGTAATTTTGATCCTTTTGATGAAATTTAGGCTGTGCATATCACAGATCCCTTACAAAGAATCAAAATGCTTTAATCTTGTTGAAAGGCTCACATGAAATATAAGTTGCTGGGGGGAAGAACCATCCTCTGCTGCCCATGAGCACCCTGGAAATGGAAACCAGCTCCTCTCTGCTGCCTTCTAACAGCTGTTTTTTGTGTGATCTGCCAGCACCATGACACGCTGCTCCCATGAGCAGTCCCCCTACCAGCTCCTCCACGGAGCACCGCACATCTTCGAAGAGCTGCTGGGCCTGAAGTTCCGCATCTCTCCAGATGCCTTTTTCCAAGTCAACACGGCTGGAGCAGAAGTTCTGTACCAGGCAGTGGGGGAGCTCTGCCAGGCTACTGAGGACACTGTCCTCCTTGACATCTGCTGTGGAACAGGTGAGTTCCTGAGCTCCCAGAGCTTTGCATTCCAGAGCTGGTCCTCACTATGTAAAGATCTGTTTCTTCAGCATGAGTGTATGGAGTATTTTTGTTCCCCGTGTTTCCAGGCACTATTGGTCTCTCTCTGGCTCACCGAGTGTCCAAGGTTATTGGTGTCGAGGTGGTGGAGAAGGCAATAGAGGATGCTGAGTGGAATGCAGAATTCAATGGTGAGTTCAAACTCACTGTGGCAAAAAGTTTCAAACTAAATGCCAAAAAATCAGAGTAGAAGTGAGCAGAGGGACCCTAACCAGTTACCTTCACGCAGCAAAGGGTGGTTCATGTTACACCTAACTCTTGGTGAGACTCAGTTCATGTGGCTGCTTTTTTGCTTCACAGGGATCTCAAACTGTGAGTTTCACAGTGGAAAGGCAGAGGCTGTGTTGCCACAGCTCCTGGCATCGTGGGAGGATGCCCGACCGCTTGTTGCTGTGGTGAACCCTTCTCGGGCTGGCCTACGTGAGAGAAAATGCTATATATTTTCATCTTGTAAACACTGAGTTTTGAACAAGTTCTGTGAGACCTGTTATACTGGCTCCAAACCCCTTCCTTGCATAGTCTCTTGTTGCTGACAGCATCTAAAGTCCCATAAAGTCTGCTGTTTTCAGTGCCTCCACCATGTTTTCTCTTAGTCTCTGATCTTTTTTCCATCTTTCACAGGCTCACACAATTATTTAACAGAGAAAGGACCTCTGTAGGTCTGTGGTGTGATCTCCCAACTATAGCAAGGCCAACTTCAGAGTTGTATGAGGTTGCATAGGGATATAAAGCCTAGCTGAGGTTTGAATGAGTCCATGGGTGTATCCCCTCTCCAGAGAATGTTTTCCCTAATATATTTAATCAGAATTTTCCCTTGCTGCCATACATCTATTGCTTTTCATTTTCTTCTTATGCCCCTCTGAGAAGATTCTAAGTTATCTATAATCTCCTAAGAGGTCCCTGAAGATAGCAGATGGATCCTTGCTTACCTTCTCTTCCCCAGGATGAATAACCCAGCCCTCAAACTGTCTCAGTGGTTTCCCCTGGAGTGTGTACTGGGAAGTCACACACTGGTCCTGGTGCCCAGATGCACTCTCACAAGTGTGTGTGGAAGGTTTTGTATGCCTTTGCTTAATTGAGTAACATTTTTTCTCTCATCCTCCATCCCCCTGGGAAGCAGAGGGACTTCTCCCATTGCTCTGCCCTGCCTGCCAAATTGTGTAAGCTGTCAGTGGTGTGGCTCACACCCTTGGCCTCCTGCCTCAGACTGCATCTGAGACAGAACATGGCAAAATAGGCATCTGTATTTTTGACAGTTCAGTGATGCTGTGCAGTCATTCCTTCTGGAGAGCTCAGGGTGGTGTTGGGAAAGCAGGCTGTCTGTTTTTGCAGATTCCAGGGTTGTACGAGCCATCCGGAACTGCAGGTCCATCCGCAGCCTGCTCTACATCTCCTGCAAGCCAGAGGGTGAAGCCATGAGGAACTTCCTTGAGTGAGCACTCTCCTCCTTTCTGTTGATCTCAGTGACTGACCCTGTTAAGTCCAGACAAGGCATCAGTGAGGAATAGAAAATAATGATATTATGCATCCTTCCAAAAAGAAAGCACATCTGGATGTGAGATAGAGTCCATGGAGTTCACTGCAGGAAGGTTGGCCCCTCGCCAAGAAAGGGAAGCCAAGGGGATTTGTCACCTGCTTAGGGGTTAATCATGCAGCTTTATCTGGTCAGCCTTTAGCTGGGGTAGACCCAGGTGATAAATCTGTCTGCAGGCAGCCATAAGAGCAGTGCAGAACTGAAACTGAGTGTCTTTCAGTTGGGATGGCTTCTGAGAAAAGGAGCTTTAACCTTGCTGCTGACAGTTCAGCTTGTCCATGAGGTTTTCAGAGCTGGTTTGGGATTCAGTGTTGATGGTTCCACACCTCAGCCAGTGTCAGCTGCAGACTCTGAGGAATGTTAGCCAAACACATGACACCTACTTCATGGATCCCCCTTGGATTGTGATACCAGTGGTGGGAAGGCTTCTGCTACTGGTCTGAAGGATGTTCTTTGCTTTCCACAGGCTGTGCTGCCCACCTGACCCACGGAAGAAGCTGGCAGGGGAGCCATTTGCCCCCGTGTTGGCTATTCCTTTTGACATGTTTCCTCACACTGTTCATTGTGAGCTGGTGCTGCTGTTCACTCGCTGACAAGGAGGCAGGAATGAGCTCTGAGAGCTTGGGAAGCTCCTCCTGTCCTGAAGAGCCAATGCAGTTAGGATTTTAACTTATTTTCTGTGAAGTTGTATAAAAATAAATAACTTTGTTTTTTCTCTTACTTTGGGTTGCCTAGCAATACTGTTCTGTAAAGAACTGCTTGGATTTCTGGGGTGAAAAGGTTCTCTGTAGCATTTCATCACCCTTCCCCTGCAAACTTTGGGCTGCTGGTTAAAGCAGCCTGGAAAAGACTCTCTCCTTGTGTTGAGGAATATGTAGCTCGGTGTTCGAGCTGCAAATTGTGCCCTCGTAGAGGGTAGTGGGAAATCACTGGAGCCCCAGGCAAGGAGCCGTGAATGGGCGCTGACCTTGTGCCTAACAAAGGACAGGGGACTTCCTGCTCTGGCTGAGTGTGGGTGGCTTTTCACCCACAGACTGCACAAACCAATGAACGATGAGAAGACACCAGACTCTAATTTTTCACTGATCAGAGCTGTTGTGCAAAGGGTGGGAGATTAAGGATGGACGAGTATGGAAGCCCAGGGATTCCTTTGTTGGGGTCCATGCCCAGAGGAGGCACCAGCTTTGGCAATGAGATTTTTCTATAAAACAAAATAAAGAGAACAGATTTCAGTGTCTCCACATATGCCTCCCCCTTCTCCACTAATGATTGCTGGTGCCTAAATATGAAGTGCCCTGTGAAAATGTCAGCTGCAATATTTTTCCTCTTCAGGATATTCTGGAATAGCTAATTAATATTTTTCTTGTGTTTTGCATGTGTCCTGTCGTGCTCACAGTGTTGTTGTATTTCTCCAGCCCTTGCAGAGATGGAGTTGCTGTAATGGGGAGGGGAGTCTGAGTGAGCAGAATTCCCTTGTGTTGTGTGAGTCCCAGAATGTTTTGAATCAAGGCTGATAAACTCTCAAGGAAAATGGGAGATTTGCCTGTATTTTTCAGGCGTTTAATTCCAGTCCTCAGCTTTGAAGAATAACAACTACCAATTCTCAGGCCATGGGGGCTCAAAATACATGTGTTTAGAACTTGAGAATTACTACACCAAAAAGGGAATGATGATGAAATTCCTGACAGGCATAGGAAGTATCACTCTTGCACTATCCCATGAGTGCAGGTTTTTACACACAGTTGCATCCTCTTGTTTTCATTTTATACCAAAGGATGCAATATTCCAGCAGTTATTTTTCGTGTAATTATACTTTGGTTTCTCACTGCCAGATCTGAATAGATTTCTGGTAGGTTTTGGTCAAAAAGAAATTTGTTGCATTACTTGCAGGCGAGAAAATGACTTTAAATCAGAAAGTACCAGAAGATCATAAAACCTTTACACTAGCCTCTGGATAGCTGAACATACAGGATAGGTTTTATCTGCAGTGGGGGCAGGTGACACAAGTGGCCTCACCTTCCCTTTTGAGCATCAGGTTCCAGAAGAGCCACAGGGACAAAACATTTTTTTTCTTTCCTGGTGCAAATAAATGAAGCAATATATTGTTTGCTATGTGTGAGCATCTGAATATCTGAAACTGAAAGCTCTCTTTGTACAAGAGACCCCTGCCCACTTCTCCACAACGCGTTACTCCCGTGCCCTCTGCTAACATGACCTTGTTTTCCCACTAATGAATAACTCTGTGCTCTGCCTTTGGCTGCCATCCCACATCCCTAGAATTGACTCAGTTTCGGCTTTCTGTGGGCGATTTATGGAACACGCGAGGTAACAAGAGGACGAGTTCCTCTTGCGCTCCAGCGCTGGAGCTGCCTGGCTCTGGCTGCAGGGCTTTAGGACCCAGGGGTTGCTGAGTGGAGGAGGCTGAATCCCCTCCCGCTGTCATCCTCCTGCCTCTGCAGCTTTATTCCTACAGCCTTCAATGGTGACGGACTCCCTCCCACCCGGGCTGGCAGCCAGAGCCACAAGGCCTCGCTAGGACCGGATCCCTGCGGCTCTATGGCATCTCCCAGGACCATCACCATCGTCGCCCTCTCGGTGGCCCTGGGGCTCTTCTTCGTCTTTATGGGGACCATCAAACTGACCCCCCGGCTCAGCAGGGATGCCTACAATGAGATGGTGAGTCGGGCGGCACGGAGGGAGGTGCTTTAGGGCAGGAGCGGTGGGGGATGCAGGGGGTGGCTGCCCTGGAACCCCGGCCGAGGGGCAGGAGGGGGAAAAAGCTGATGTGACTCCTTCCTTACTTGATAGACATGGAGGGAAGCCAATAAAACGCAGTGCCCAGGATATCCTGGCAGCCCTGGCTGCTGAGCCTATCCAGGAGAAACCTCTGGTGGATAAAGATGGGGAGGGGAGGCAAGGAGGATGGGGTGGCACGGAACACACCGCCTGCCGAAGATGGGGACACAAAGGTCTCTAAAAGCAAGGCCTGCAGAAGTGCCAGACAAGCAGCAGGCAGGCACAGCTGATCCCCGAGGGGAAATCTATCCACTGGATGGGGGTAGGAAAAGCAGATGCCTGCTCTGGCAGATGTTCATCCTCAAAATTCGATGCTTTAAAGCACGGATAATGATGCTGCCTGTCCCTACTTCACCAGACTTGTGCAGGGATTAATTAATGATTGTGAAATGCTTTGAGATTCTTATCTGGCAGAGGAAGGTGTTATTAATAGTCTTCTTATTATTCTCTTTGGCCTGAGAAATGAGCCTCTCCCCCTCTTGCCTAAGAGGAAAGGGGTGAGGAGAGGATGGAGAAGTCACTGTGTGCATTTCTCACCTGGTGAACTGGTTTATGCTCCTCTCTGCTCAGGGCCAGCCCTGCTGCAGAGCCTTGCCAGCTGCGAGCTGCAGGCAGGTGAGGGACTGGCTGCCACATTTTGCTTCCTCATCTGTGTTTATTTATTCTCCCGCCCCCCCCCCCTCTGCTTCCCCAGTTATTTATTGTGGTGGTTGAAAAGATTAGTATCATTTTTGTGCTCCTAAAAAAATAGTGCTGGAAGTTTCCAGCACATTCTGTTCTCTCCCTTTGCTCCACCTGCCCAGCTGCTTTTCCTTAGCTCTCAAATAACATCTGAATTGCAGTGCTAGAATGCAGTCCAGCACAGGGATCTCACAGAGGAAAATCCCCAAGAAGTAAGTCATGGGCAAAAGACATATGAGGTAAAACCCCTAGAAAACAAAGCTCTTAAGCTTCTGCTACAGGAAGGAAAAAAAAAAAAAAAAAAAAAAAGCAAAAAAAACCCCCAAAAAACTCAGAGACTTTATGAGCATTGCAAAATGCCTGCTCTGTAAAATATTTCCCTTCTGTGTCCCCTTCTGCTTTAGCAAGAGTCAGGCCTACAGGTAGGAATGATCTCTGGTTTTATAAAGCAGGTATTACACAGCATCATTATTCTTCATAGCCCATCTTGTTACATATTCACAGCTCATTAGGCTCTCCTGCCTTTGCTGTGCTACATACTGTGGTGGTCTGTCAGGTCATGCAGACAGGAAAAACCTGACCTTGTTAATCCATAAGGATGGTTTTTTGCACCCAGCAAACAGAGAACCTCTGTTATCTATCTAAACCACCAAACTTGTCGTTTTTCATTCAACAAAAAACACATTAGTTTGCCTATTAAAATACCTAAAATACCAGTGTACTCTAGGACATGCTTATAGTACATTTTTTAAAACCGTTGTATTTTTTACAACTGTTTAAAAATACTCTGCTCTGAGGTTTTAGTCACTGATGGTTTAAAACACATCCTTAAAATGCAAACACTTGGAGTAAATGTGTCATGATAGCTTCAATTATTTTGTAGCAAAAATGACAATGCTGGATCTTTTTTAACCACCTGTGACGTATCAGATCCTCTCTGAAGGAAGTATCAAAATCCATGGAGACATGGGAAAGTTCTGTATGCCTGTAATGTAGGTTTCCAAAATTGTATGGAAGTAAATCCACAGTCTGATCAGTGCCTGTGAGAGCTGAGCTTTGGCTACCATCTCAGTACCTGAGATTTGGCTTCCATTTCCCTCATGCTGATTAGAAAACAGAAAACACAATGGCAGGAATGTCTTCAGGGTTATTATACTCAAGTATAAGTGGAAATAATTTCAGGGTCTCACACTGAATATAGGAGCCTTATTAAAATATATAAATATAAAAGGAAATAATTGATTGCAAAAAAAAAAAAAGAAAAAAACCCCCGAAAAAACAGTAAGGCCACCACCACCTAATGCTCCAGTGCAAGAGCCTGGACATGTGTAAGGACAAAGGTGGTTTCTTTCCCCAAAAGAATGAGGCAGCTGTATAAGCAGGTTGAGTCTTGCAACTTACACTGCTTCTAAATTCAGCATAAACCAGGGATCAAATCATGTCAAATGTCAGCTTTCTTTCACCTGAGCAAAGAAAGGCTCATAAAGGTATGTAAGCACAGGATAGGACTGGCGAATCTCAGCTTTGATGTTTAGTCCCACCCTAAGCCTGCACTGCCCATAACTACTGTAAGTAGCTTTGGAATATTGTAAGTTGCTTTGGAATGTTGTAAGTTGCTTTGGAGTAGAAAGAGACCTGTATTTACTTGCTGTGCTTTGGCTTTGCAGGGATTGGGTGTATTAGTCAATTTTAAAGCACAAGGTACTCTTAGAAAGAGGTTGGTTTGTTTGTTTTAACATGGTTCTGCACTGCTATTTCCAGCAATCAGAACCTCAGATTTCAGAGTAAGGTACACCTGGCCTGGTTGTAGTTCCAAAGATGGATGAGAGATTGCAGGGGTGTTTTCCAGTGAGGAGACAACAGCTTAGGAAGGAGGAATTGCAGATTGATGGTTTAATATACCCCAAACAGAAGCTTTACAGATTGGGTATTGTGCCAGAGGGGTCTGTGACAATTGAAATAATTTTTAAGTCATGTTGCACATCAATCCATTTCAATGGAAGTCACCTTTGCCTTCAGTTTCTCACCCAATACCCTTGGCTGCTTGATTCCAGAAGCGAGCATACAAAAGCTACGTGCGGGCCCTGCCCATGCTCAAGAAGATGGGAGTCAGCTCCATCCTCCTCCGCAAGAGCATCGGCGCGCTGGAAGTGGCGTGCGGCATTGTCATGACACTGGTGCCCGGTCGCCCCAAGGACGTGGCCAACTTCCTGCTCCTCCTCCTCGTGCTGGCTGTGCTCTTTTTCCACCAGCTCGTGGGGGACCCCCTCAAGCGTTACGCCCACGCCCTGGTCTTTGGGATCCTGCTCACCTGCCGCCTGCTGATCGCTCGCCAGCCCGAGGAGCTGCCCCCGGAGAAGAGGATGCTGTCGGTGAACGGGGATGAGCAGCCTCTCATCCACGAAGCAGCTCCCGAGAAAGGCAAAATGAAGGTATCCTAGTTGAGTGCATGTGAGGAAACACGGACCTCGAGGCAGCTCTCTCCAAAAAAACCCAGAAAATTTGGTTTTTATTTACGTACTTGCTTTTTTTTTTTTTTTTTTTTTGTCTGTCTAAATAAAGTTGCACTTGGGGTCTGAGAGATACAAGGTATGTCTACACTGTAGTCTTGCTTTTGCTGCTGCCCTGTAATGTAGAAAAACACGAGCTAACTTCCACAGGGACAGCTTGGATGCAGTCAGCAGCCCAGCTGGAGCAGTGCTGGCCTCAGCAGGAGCTGCAAAGCCAGCCTGATAGTCTGGGCAGGGACCTGGGTGTGCAATCAGGCCACCCTGGCACTGCTGCAGCGGGGAGGCTGGTCCTGAGCACCAGCCCTGAGCCCCACGGCAGCAGAGCTGGCTGGGTACACTGCTGCTGCCCGCAACAGTGGCTGGGCAGGTCATGACCAGTGTCCCTGTGCAGCCCCACACACACATCTGCATTTCCCTTTCCATGGTCAAGAGGTAAAAGGGACCCTGTTACCAAAAAACTGCTGTTTGTTATGTTGGAGAGAGGAATTCCTTGGGTGTTGCTGCCTCTGTGCCCAGTCCTTTCTATGGAATGTTTATCCAGAGAAAACATGGGATGCTCTGTTTACATCTTCTTTGATTTCTGTGCAGAGGCTCCAAAACTGGGACAATGGCCTGATAACAGTAGTTTTTGGCCTGCTTCACATGAAGCAATGGCATCTCTTTACCCTTCCTGGCAGAGAGTAAGGGTGCCTGGAGAGGGGATGGGGAGCAGAACCGCCCAAAGAACTCCAAAATATCTCTCTGATGTTCACAAGTAGCACTGTGCTCCCCTGCAAGTTCCTTTTCTTCCCCCACCACAGCTACTGTGACTTTATAGAATTGTTGTTTATTTCACTGCTCATCCCACATACAGCCTCAGTGAGCTGGGATAAGTCTTGTTACCAGAGCCTGAATCCCTGTGTTGTATCTGAAATCTTTAGAGTGTCATAAGGAGCATGTGTTACCTCTGGAATTTGTCTGGTTTTCTTAATGTTTGACTGTTTTCAGTTTCTTTTTTTTCTTTTTTTTTTTTTTTTTTTTTTTTTTTTTTTTTTTTTTTTAATTAGTTACATAAATAAACTTTTTGAAATTTGGAGAAAAATGTCTTTACAGAAACAAATTTCTTATTTGAGAGATGTGTCTGAAAATATTTCCCTCTGATCAATTACTGCACCTAAAATGGGCAGAATCATGTCAGGCAATTTGAGAGACAAGGTGATGCAGAGTGGAAGTCAGATAAACTCTACTTGGTTATATATTAATAACCACAGATATTTAAAAGAGACATTTCAGTATTTTATTGAAACAGTCTCAAATAAATTTCTGCTACAATTCAATGTAGCAGTGAGAAAAGGCAACTCTAGTAAACTGTCAGCATTTTATCTCTGTAAAAATTGATGATGGATGTTCATATGCAGTTTTCTCCTGAAGTTTGCTGCTAAACCAGATGCAGCTCTGTATGTATATATTTTCACATATATATATATATTGAAAAAGCCTCCTCCCAGAGCTCCAGATGGACTAAATCTCTCTTATCAGACGTGCACCCTGAGCAAAGAAACCAGCATTCTCATCTTCACAGACTATCTCAAGGTCATGCAAAATACATATACAGAATTCCCTTTATTTTCCAAGAGATGCTTTAACTACCATGCCCTGACTGGGGTTATTAATTGTGTTTTAATTCAAAACCAAATAAAAATACCACCAACCCAAACCCACACCATGCTGTGTGCATTCCTACACAACTGAACAGCTGCAGCCCTTTCACCTGGGCATACAACCCAGGAAACCTTTGGGAGCAATTGTTGTGTTTATCTTTTGTAACATTCTTCACTGGAACTTGTAGAGATGATAATAATAAAGCATCCCATGGAGCAAAGATTATCTCTGTTAAAGCTTCAGACTGTTCAGTGAATACTAAAAAAATCCCGGTTTTTTTCACATTGGCAGGGATATGAACAACTGACCCGCAGCAGTGGTTTCGTGTTCTTTGTTACAGAGCGAGATAACTCATCTCGGAGCCCAGAAACAAGAATTCTGTATTTATCTTAGCGGGCTGACCTCTATCACTGCCCCCCAGCATTAAACAGCTATTTTTGGACGCTTCCAGCCATCTGTGCTCGCTGGAAGTGACAAGAACAGATCCACTCCTTCTGTAAGACCTCGATGCTAATTTACTCTTCCTTTTTTTCTTTAATTCTTTCTTTCTATTTTTTCCCCCATGCGCTTTTATCTTATCTCTACTCCCCTCATTCCATTCCGATCGGCCTCAAGGTTACTGCCTCGCTATATATATGCCTTTTTTCCCATCCTCTCTCTTTTTTAAAACGTAATTTTAGGCTGCCGTTCCCAGCCCGATAAATGAGGAGACACCTGAGGGGAGGGAGCGCTTCCCCTCACGGGGAGTTCCCGCCCCTCACGGACCGCGCATGCGCAGCAGCGCGCAGCGCAGGACGGGCGGAAGCGCCGCCGTCATTCCCGCCCGCGGCGCGCGGTGGCGGCAGTGCGCATGCGCGGCTGGGGGGCGGACGGGAACGCAGCGGGCAGGCTGCGGTCAGTGCGCACGCGCGGGGCGGCGGCGGCGGGGTTTGAATGCGGGGACGGTTGGAGCTGATGGGCGGCGGTTGTTGAGTGGTCAGTGCCTGTGGGAAGGGGTGATCGGTGCACAGGGCAGCAGGAGGGTTAAAGCCCTGCGGTGGTCAGTGTGCCGAGCACAGGGGCGGTTAGTGGGCGTGGGATGGTGAGTGGCCAGAGCGGCGGGAGGGTCAGTGGTCGTGGCAGCGTGGGTCGGTGCCCAGGGCAGCGGGAAGGTCAGTGGCCTGGGAAGGGGTGCTCAGTGACTCCACACTTCACCCGGCCTTCCTCCCCACTGAGGGCCGGGGAGCCCCAACCCCTCTCTGAGGGCCCTGGGGCCTCCGTGCTGGGCTGGGCCTGGAAGCCCTCACCCCCTCCGAACCCTCGGGATGCTCCGGGTGGCCCTGGGGGAGTCGCGGTGGGGGCTGCAGGGGAAGGGGGTGCTGGGGAGGAGGGTGAGGGGTGCTGGTGCTGCACACCTTGTGTCGGCACCAAGGGGCTGCGCAGGGCTGGGCTCGCTGTCAGCCTGAGCTGCCCTTCCAGCTGCTCTCTTCTTCACGAAACCCTTCTGGTACAGCTCCTGCAGGACAAAAGATGACAAATCACCTGCAGACAAAGTGCTGAGGGAGCTGAGAGAAAGCTCAGCTGTACTCCGGAGTGTGGTCACCGAGATTTGCTGCACAGACAAATAACAAACCTATAGGGAAATAGTGATGATTCTAAACTCATAAGGAATTGAGAGGTGGAGAGGGAGTATGAATTGAAAGTCATTCTGTTTCATTGTGTCAGGAAAGGTGAGTTCCAGCAATCCAGGGACAGGGGTGCTCACTCTGCCAAGCTCAGGAAACTGTAGCAAAACTTTCTGGTTTGTGTGTAAAGGGTTGATCTCTCCAGTATATTGAGGAGAAAATGCCACTTTTTGTGGCATTTCACACACAGCTGTGCAATTTGGCTGTTGGTAGCTCTTGTGCCTCATTTGGAAATTTACCAAAATTTCTTAATTTTTCCACTCCAAGCTGGTTAATAGGAAGGCTGCAGAAGAATCTAATTTTTGTGAAATAGGAAGAAAAGTGTTACAATTCTCTAACATCTGTACATAACCTAGCAGAGAATCATGACTTGTTGACTGGTTGTGTTGGCATATGCAATACAAGTAAGGAAAATAATAACATACAAAATTAACTCAGAAGAAAGCTTGGTTGTGTTTTGTTAACTTTCTGGTTATGTTGATTTTTTAAAATCAAAATACTCTATAAGACTGTATCAGATAATGTTTAAGTTGAAAGGAGCTTGTGTTAATTTTTACTTAGGAACTTTTTCTTTTTTCATGTAAGATGAGAATTTTAATGTGCTGTTTTCTGTGCATCTTTGAGGATCTTCTCTGATCTTTTGGTGAGCAGTCAGCTCTAAAATATTTCTTCTGAGCTTACTCTTGTGTTATGCAGGACCCTCTAAAATCTGCTTGTCAGGAAAATCCACATTTCTTTTCCTTGCAGGGAAGCAGCTCTGTGACTGTCCTTGTTCCTCAGCTGATCTCTTTTCTTGCCTAATGAAGCATTAGCTCTCAGGTGACAAATGAGGCAAATCCTCCAGTCTGGGAGTCTGAAATGACACGGCCAAGGCGCAATTCCAGGAGCCAGAAAAGCCAAACTGATCTCTCTGCATGGCGAAAAAGAAGCAGAACTGACTCGGAAAAAAGCTTGCAGAATCATCAATCTGCTGATAATGATCAGAAATATGATAGCCAGGAAGGGTCTCTAGAGCAAGCTTTGAGCTACTTGGAGAAAGGTAAGAGATTTTTTTGGGTGGCTGTCTAGGATTGAGAGGATAATAACTTCATTCTTAATTTTAAAAAATCGAATTTTTATCTGTTTTCCCTCTTTAATGCCAGAGCTATACATAGTTTCTCTAATGTCTTGGAAGTTTTGTGTTACTACTATGTAAAAAAAAAAAAGGAATAGCATAGAATGGTTTGGATTGGAAGGACCAAACCCCCCTGCCATGGGCAGGGACACCCTCCAGTAGATCAAGTTGCTCAGGGCCCCCATCCAGGCTGGCCTTGAACTCTTTCAGGGATGGGGCAGCCACAGCTTCTCTGGGCAGCCTGTGCCAGGGCCTCACCACCCTCACAGCTGTTGCTGTACTCTGGAGTATATCCAATTTTCTTCCAGTATCCCATCTAAATCTCCTTCAGTTTGAATCCATTCCCCTTGTCCTGTCACTATGTGCTCTTGTAAGAAGTCTCTCTGCATATTTCCTATTAAATATTAATAATTTTAGAATAATTTTACTTGTGTTTTCCCTCTTTAATCCCTGAGCTTTGTAATGTTTCTTTAATGTCTTAAAAGTTTTTCTGCTGTGTTACTGTGTCAAGAAAAAGGAGTATGTACAGGGACAGTTCAGAGAAGCTTTAAGTTGATTTCTGTTCAGGAGTTTGTTTCATCCTGTGCTTGTCCTGTTTGTTTTTTCCTAGTTCAAGAGCGTGTTGCTCTGAAGAAGAACAGTGTTCTGCAGAAACACTTGGATGCTGTGGAAAGCACTGCCCTGAAACAAGGGCTGCCTCCTGAAGGGTTTGAGATACTGCTGAACGTGGTGCTCAGTGGCAAATTTGGTACAGCATTTCTATACTGCTGGTTATCTTCTGTGAATGTGCCTTTCCCCTCTAATCAAACCTGCTGAGATAATCTGTTTATGGTACTGTAGCATAAAATTAATTTTTCTGGCATGCTTCAGTGTAGTTTCTATTTTCTTTTGGTAAGCTGGAATGAATTCTTTGTCATCATTTTGAGGCATAGGTAAGTCCTTACTAAATTATACACCATTACTTGGAGCAAGGAAGCTTTACATAATTTTGTTCAGGGGGAATTTTGACCTAAGCTGCAAAACTATTGAAGAACCTCATACATGAGTACCAACTTATTTGAAATATATATTTTTTCCAGCTGATACAGTGAATACTCGTTTATTGAAGAGCCTGATTCCTGCCTCAGTGATACCAGAAAATTCTGTGGTTACAGCTGTGTCTTGGCTCTGTGTTGGCAAATGCTCAGGCAACATTCAGGTAACTTAGTGTTTACAGTAGTTATTGCTTCTGCACAGGAACCATAAGAGCAGGTTATTTTGAGGAGTCAAAAATCTTGAGGTTTTAATGTACAAGTTCTTACAAAGAAACTGTCATTTACCAAGACTGGCAGAGATGCCCATTGCTGGAATGGGAACCAAGAAACACATTAAAAGTGTCAATGGAGATTTGGTTCCTGCTTGTCTTGTATCTCTGAACTCCTCAAGAATGGTATCTCCACCAACATTTCTGTGAAATACTTCTGCTGTGTGAAGGATCCTTTAATTTCAGTGAGGTGTCCCTTAGTTATGTGCACCTTGGTTGTGGCAACATGACTTAACATTAGGAAAAGAGGTTTTTTCTATGTTCACATGGTCTGCTCAAAGGTTTATGTGATAAAATCATTTAGATTGGAAAAGATTAAGACCACAGAATCCAAGCATTAACCTAATGCTGCTGAGCCAACCATGTTCCCAAGAGCCACAACTGCACATCTTTTCAATCCCTCCAGGGATGGTGACTCAGCCACTTCCCTGGGCAGTCTGTTCCAGTGCTTGACAACCCTTTCAGTGATGAAATTTCTCCTATTATAATCTCAACCTCCCTGGCAGAACTTGTTGCTTGTTTCTTCTTGACCTATCAATTTTGTACAGGGGAGAAGAGACTGGCCCCTGCCTCCCATCAGCCTCCTTTCAGGGAGTTGTAAAGAGTGAGAAGGTCCACCTGAGCCTCCTTTTCTCCAGGCTGACTCCACATGTGTCCCAATTGTTGGATTCCCTCTCTCTCAATAACTACTGATACACAAATAGGGTCCCATGGTTATGGAAATCAAAACCCAGTTGCCAACAGCAAGCTGTTTACCTGGTGAATCCCTTGGCAGACTTTCTTCATCTGAATTAGCCCTGAACTGTTTGTAGCTCTCTGGTTCTCCTTGGGAATGGTGTGTATCCATCCTGAGCATGTCTCTGGAGCTGGCTTCTGATTTCTCTGCCTTGCTTTTGCCCATCACTTAATGTAATGTGGGTTTGTTGTTTTATTTTTCCTGTCTGCAGCTGCTTTTTTTAAAGTGGCTGATCACGGTGTTTGACTTCATTGATCACAAGGAACAACTTAATGCCCTCTATGGTTTCTTCTTCTCCTTCCTGCAAGATGAGAAGATGGTAAGTAGAGCTGAAGAACATATGGAACTGACAGAATAAACCTAAATGTTCATTAGTAGTATGCATATTAATGCTAGAATTAGTCTGGGGTAGGTGTTGGTTAGAGACTATTTCCTTTTTTATTTTCTCTTTGCATTATAAGATTGCTGGGTAATTAAGGTCCATAAACAAGGCAAGTGCTGTAAGATTGCTGTGGTCTGTCTGCTTAAACATGTTTCCAATAATTGCTCTGCTGTATCCCAGAGAGTGTGACCATTTATTCTGTCTAAATTCCCAAGAGTATCAGTGGTCTCTGGGATTGTCAGACATCAGCAGGTAAAATCTCCTGCTCCTAGGCAGATACTGACTTGTATACCTTGGGCAAAAAGGAAAAAACCAAACATTGTAGAGCAGTGTTTATATAAGGTGAGAAACTAATTTCTGTTCTACTTAATTAATTTGAAATATAGCTTACAAGAGAACAAGCATTCAGGCAGTTTCTGCCATATGGCAACTGTAAAATCTAGGAATCTTGAAGTGTTTGGATTCAGTGCATACTAAGTTGTCTTGGCAGTCATGCTAGATATGAAATTTTGTTAATAATCTTTCAGTTTAGGATATTTTATGGTTAAAACAAGTTCCCAAAGTTCTGAGTTATATTTCTTGTAATGTTTTTAATGGTTATAGATTAACTTTAGTTATAATCTTTCCATAAAACTGAATTTAAGTTCTTAATGTTTAAAATAGCTTTTTTCAGACACGATGAGTCTGTTGGAAAGTGCACCAGAGTTGGTTTGAAACTAATTTAAGACTCTTTACAGCCTCAACTGCAGTTAAAAGCTCTGAAAAAGAATATTGGTTCAAAGGTGCCTTTCCTTTTGAAAATGTAATTGCACTTCCACTGCTGACTCTTGTAATTTCTAGACCACGTTCCAAAAGAAGCTGTCCAAGTTAATTAAATAGCTTGGTTACTGTCAGGACTGCTCACAGTGCAGATGAAGTTTAAAATGAAGTTATTTGGGGCTGTCTCTTGTGCTGCTTGCTGTTTGTCTGCAGCAGCAGGAGAGCTCATGGCTGCCTTTGCTTTGCAGTGCCCCTATGTCTGCCACCTGCTCTACCTGCTGACCAGGAAAGAAAATGGTAGGTCTCATCTGTGGGAGCTGAAATTCCATTTTATTTCTGATTTCTGTTTGGCTTTATTTCTGATTCTGGTACTGGCTTTTCTTCCAATGCAGCTGATACAATGATTAGTCAATATTGTGTTTTTAAAGCAAGGAAGAATGAGTGGTACTTTAGGTAGAACTTTGTGTAACACTTGCTGAATTGGAAACCTCTCTATTACCCTAGAAATAAGAATTATTGTTTCTGCTTGCTTTGCCATGATTTTAAAATAAAAATGTTACTTATATAACTTTTGCTTAAATGACTGTTACAGTATTTTTAAAATCCTTTCTATTCTTATTGTATTTCCAGTCAAGCCTTTTCGGATTAGGAGACTGCTTGACCTCCAAGCAAAAATGGTGAGTTTATTTCAGATCTTGTAGAGTTGGAACTGTGGTTAATTATGCACTTTGTAGGACTAATGTCCTCATGGGGTGGAGAAGAGTGGCTGGACTTGGAATTGTAGGTTTTGGTCTCTGTTGCATTAAAGTTTCTCTCTTGCACGTGCATTCCTAATTTTTGTGTGTGTTTTGTGAGCACATGCAGTGATATACGCAGAGCTCAATGTTTTGTGACCAGGTATGGTGGAATCTCTGAAGCAAGGGGCAGCTTCATTTATCTATTACAGCCTTTTCAAGTAGTATCAAAAATGACTGAAAAATTTAAGATTGTAGAGGACCTTGCTCCCTTTCTTAAAAGAAAAAAAATTGCTATAATAACATGTTTTTTAGACAGCAGAAGACTTTTTTTTATCAGTTTGGTTGTTAAATTCCTTTTTATCAGTTATGACTACAGAAAGGTCTTCAGCCCTCTTCCTGTAATTATTTCATTGACCCAGTTCCTGTTGTTGGGTGCTTTCAGTTGTTGATCTATGGTTACTTGGTGAGGTGTACATCTAGAAATTTAGCTTTTACTGATCACTGGGGGTTTTTGCTTCTAAAATACAGACACACCCCACATTTTTCCCCTCTTGTTCTGTTGTTTTACAGGGAATGCAGTCTCATCTGCAAGCTCTGCTGTCACTTTACAAACTCTTCTGTCCAGAACAGGTGACCATAACCCTTCCTGCGAAAACAAAGGTAAGGAATTAGATTTAGTCAATTCAAAACCAGGATTTACTACAGCATTTGTATGGAGCTTTCTATTTAAACTGTAGCAGATTTAATGCTGAAGATTAATTCTATTTCCTCTTTTCACTGAGTAAAATCAGGTTTAGATGAGGATTCCTTGCCTTGTGTTTTGTTTCCTCTTCAGCATAATGAGATGATTTAGTAAGGAATGACATCTACCTTTATATTTTGAGGATTACTTTAATCCTTCTTTTGGTGTTCCTGCTGGCTTTGACTCGTTTCACACAATATAAAATTCTGCAGGAAGCAAGCTGTCTAATTTGTCAAGGCATTGTTCTAATTGCTGCCATTCTCAAGCACAAGTGACAGTGGAAGTGAGTAAGTAGCTCTGCACTTCGAATGTCTGTGTCATAGGAGAGAAAAAAAGCAGGTAAAAATACAGGAAACTGATTTGTCAGAGCTGCAAGGAACAGCAGAAAATGACACCCCTTTTTAGAGAGGCCTGTGGGTGTTCTCAGCCCTTTGACCAAGTAGAAACATATAGCAGAACCAGATATATACGAGAAAACAGCAGCTGGTGAGACCTAATTTGTGCAACAAAATTTTCTTTCTGTGAGATAGACTTATAAGTTTAATATTTTTGTTGGTTTTTTTTTTAGAACAGACATTTAATTTATATGCAGGCAAGTTGAGTTTCTATAAAATAAAATTTGTTTTATTTCAGTCTGCTTATGTATTTACATTGTTCTCTAAATTTATAGTTTGCATTGTGCTGCACAGTCATCTGTCGGAGAATTTACATTTTTTATCGTGCACAGATCATGCAGTAAATTACTGGCAACTAGATCCCAAATATCTCTTCAGCTGTCTTTATGAACACACTGTGTTGTGTGCTAAAAGCTTGAATAAACTGGTTCAAGCCAATCTGAATAGTTTTGTGGTGGTTTGGCACTTGATTAGAATTTAAAGTCTGATTGGCATTGAAATGTCAAAAAAAAAAATTGTGCAGAAAAGGTGTTAGCTTTTCCAATTTCCTATGGTAATATCTACATTAATTTGAGTATTTGGTTACTCATGGCATTGTTCTGTTATGTGGGTGTCACTGATACTGAATTCAGGAAATTTTTCTATTAACTGCATGAGCATACCTTGATCATGTTTAATTTAAATGTATATTTGAGATTTAATCTATGAATTGATTGGTTTGAATTAAGATTATAAGACAGAAGGGTTTGAGATCCCTTCTGAAAAGGGGGACAGGGTTTCCAAAGTAAATAAAAGCCCAACTGTTGAGTTGTAGACCAAAGGTGATGAAACTGAGGAAATGATGAGAGTTCTGTGCTGTGAAAATCTGTCAAGTAGAGTTGAGTGTCTCCATATGACTGTGATGATGTTTATCAGACTAGAAACTGATCTTTTCTGTTGCTTTGTCTTAGCTTGCCTTCTTGCATGGATGTTTGATTTCTGTTTCCAGGCTTACTTCAAGAATTCAGAGGGCCCATGGAAAGCAGCAATCAGTGCAGTAAGACAAAGAAACCAGGGAACCTCTCCCCTGTCCCAGGCAGTGTTTTTAGGCACATCCCAACCTCAGTCACGAAAAAGGGTATGTTGTGGGCCTAAGGGACACCCTAGAAGGTGCCAAGTACTGGTTTTCATTATGAATATTGGCAAATAATGGGAGTATGGCTTTATTTCAGCACTAGAAAGGGGGGAGTAACTAGAGAAATGCAACAATCCATTATAATGAAAACCTGGATACCTTTTTTGTAAAATTGGGTCTTTCTGGGAATACTGTTCATGAGTGCAGCCAATTACATTGGAAGCTGAGTCATTTGTGTTTCCTTTCTACAGAAATGGAATGCCCAGTTGGTTATACCTGCAAGCAGTGCAAACACAAATAATTTAAATGAGGTCAAGGAAAAGAACCGTGTTTATTTGTACAGTACAAACATGTCTTTTCCAGTGGAGCAGCTGCAGACTTTCCCTCAGCTCCTACAAAATATCCAACGTCTAGAGGTGAGTTTCAGGAAGGTCTTGGTGAATGTTTTGGGAAATCAAAGGATGTTCCTCTATGCCCTGTTTATATGTGAGTGGTGTGTGGGCTAATTCTAACAGAGCATCTAGTCCTAGCTGAGAATGGTGGATGAGTCCTGGGAATGATGTTGTTGCTGGTAAAAAGATTGGACATGAGATTCTCTGGCAGTTTATTGATGGAAATACTTAATAATTCTTTTCTATTTTTTTTTCTTGCAGTTTCCTTCCCGGATGGGTTCAGTGCTAACAAACCCCTTATTGCTTCACTACATGAATTGTGTGAAAGATGAATCCATTTACCTGAGGCTCTACTATTGGATGGGCCACGTGTTCCAGGAAGGTAGGAAATTTAGTATTATCTTGTGAGGTAGAGAGCTAAAGGATGTCTGAGGCTTTTCACTTTCCAGTAGTGGTACTTTGCTATTCAGATTTACAGTGATAACCATAGAGTGTTAAAACAGCTCCTGGAGGAGAATTGAATTTGGTTTCTCATTGTGCTCATATTAAGTACAGTATTCTCTCCTGTTCAGAATGTACCTGGTGTGTGGTTGACAACTCAAATGAAGAAGAATTCAAGAGCTTCCTGGAAACTGTCTACAAGGCAGAATGTTTCTTGCAGGTAAGAGCAGGTTTTGTGGAAGCCAAGGGTTTCACAAAATCTTCCCTTCAAGAACTTCTGGCACTTACCTGTTTCCTGTAGTATTTCTGAGACAGTGACTCAAGTGATAAAAATACCTTTACCTCTGGCAAGTCAGTATTCTGGAAATGGCCTTGTTTTCTGCAGGAAAAATAATCTCAGAATGGTAATTTGAATGTCCTGGCAAGGATGGCAGGAAAGAGGTGTAAGCCTCTTGCTTTCTCCAGAGTGATGTGAGCATGGCAAGCTGCAGTCAGATGAATTTTTGAAAGCTTCTCTTCTGCTTTGCAGGAGGGATTTTCTGCTTGTGAAGAGTTCCTGTATAAGACCCTTCCTCTCTGGGATGGCTTCTGCTGCCGTCCAGAAATCCTCAGACTCGTGAGCTGGATCCCCTCCAGCAATTTCTCTGGTATGTGCTGCAGATCCTTTGGGTGAGCTTGGACAGTGGGGATACCTTGGGGCATAGAATTTGTGCACTGATATCATCCTGCTTTCTCATTTTTTTCAGATCTTAAGTCATATCTCTATGATCCCCTGGCACAGCTCTTTTTCACATCATCTATTTACTTTAAGGTAATTTAGGTGAATACAATGGCTGTTTACTTCTAGCTGATACTGCAATCTGTACTTGTGTTAGGTGTAGCAGTCTGAGGAATTGCATAGGAAACATCTTTTTGAGAAGTCTGTGCCCAAACAGCATAAAATATATACTTAAAGTTTAACTTCTTTAGGAAATTGGTGCCTTTAAGATATCTTCCTTTTTTGACTGGAATTAAGCTGGAGCTCAGAACTGACAGCACACAACACAATAGTTCATTTGGTTTATTGCAGTTTTAACTACTTGTTAAAACTGTTTTATTGCAGTTTTTTCACTACTTGAAATTGATGTTCTCCAGGAAAGGCTATATACACAACGCATCCATTCAGCCCTAGGGGCCATGCAACTGTGTCACTGCCCCTGAGAAACTCCTGGTACCTTTCCTTGGATATGCCAATTCTCAAGGCATTCGTTGTTCAGAATTATTTGCTTGCATAAATTGTCATCAACCTGATTTCCTTTTTGCCTATTGCAGTGCAGTGTTCTTGAGAGCCTGAAAGAGCTGTTGCTGAACTGGTTAAATTGCAACATGATGCAAGTGGATTCAGAGTTTTCTTCTTTGTAAGTTTGTCTTTAAAGGATGCAAGCCATGTTCTGTGCATTGCTCACCAGTGTAGATCTATTGCCTAGCCCTAACACCCAGCATAAAGACCAACCAGAAGGTTAATAATGCTGCTATGATTCTGCTGTATTGTAAGCTACCCTGTCAAGCCTGTTCTTTTGTTTTTCTTCAAAGTGTTTCTGCTGAAACTGGAAATTGAAGTGTCCAGATTTCAAAATCCTCACAACCCTGACAGCTGGGTGTTTATAATGGTGCTGATAACTATGTTTTACTGGCTGTATTGAAGAACAAGTGTCTGTTACAAGTATTTGATGAGGCAAAAGCATAAACCTCAATTTTGTTTTTACTGTTTTGCTGTTTGCAAAGAGGTGTCTGTAACGTTGTGCCATGTCATTGCTGCAGGAGCACCACCCTCTCTGGACTGGTGAACGTGGTGGCTGAGCTGGTTCACTTTGTGGGACGGATCTCTACTGTTGCTCTGCGTTTGGAAAGCAATTCCTCCTTCCTGCTGTACTTCATTCTGGAGTTCTATGGAACTGTGTGTATCCCAGCCATTTTGTGGTTTTTTTCAAGTACTCCTAAGGCTGTTTGCAGTTTTAAGCTAGAGCATAGAAACAGCTTCCTCATTCTAGTTTACAGAACTTTGTGACTAAATGCTAGAATACTCCAAATACTTGGTAGATCTACAGGTGAAAGCTGCTGTTGTTGCATCCACAGGCAGAACTAAATATGCTGCTGGAAAGTGGTTGCTCTTAATTCAGAGGTGAACTAAGGAAGGCAAAGTAACAGTAAGCCATAACCTGCTTTTTAATGCTGATATAAAGAAAAGATCAGTGATCAGTTCAATTTCAAGCAACATAGCTTATTTCTTAAATGTTTCTTTAAAAATGTGGGGTTTTTTCCTAATTTGTGCTGTAGGCAATCTAAACAGCATCAAATAGCCTTAAGTCTATTCTCCAGCTTCCTCATGTCCTCTCTGTAGTTGTGCTTATTGTGAACTCCAGCCATGCTGTAACAACAGCAATAGCTCCTACAATTTATGTTGGGAATAGCTAAAAAAACAATGACAGTTCTGGGATCTATTTGTAACTGAATTGTCCATTAAAAATTGACAGAACTATTGGATAACAACACTTGCATAAGACACCCTGGCCTTCCCTTCTGGATGAAGCTGATGGATCTGTCTGAAATTGTGTCATGCTCTCTGTTGCTCTTACCTCCTTGGGAGTTTGTAATAATCATTATTTTGGCAGTAATAATCAGCCTGGATGTGTTTCATTCCTGCAGGTGTGTGACATGTACCTGAAGTACAACCTGCCTTTGCTGATAATGCCTCCTGCTGGGGTTTTCTACCCAGCACTGCTCAGCATGGATTCTGTCAACTTGAATCAGCTCTGCCACATTATGTACAGGTACTACAACAGGTGTGGGCTGCAGGGACTCCTTGTCTTCTCCTTCTGTCTTTTGGAAATGAAATGACTTTGTTGTAAAAACCTGGGATCTACTTCTTGCTGTGCAAGGCAAAGGTAAAAATTCCATTTGTGTCCAGCTTTCATGATAAAGGATTTTATAGCTGTAGCTCCTACTCTTTTTTTTTTTTCAGTCTGTTATCCAAAACAGCAGGATTCTGACCTCTTTCCTGGTATTATTTCCATATTTTTGATATGTGAAGGAAGAAGTTCCCTTGTTGTTTTGAGAGAACTAAAGTCAGCCAGCTGGAATTAACAGTAGTAACTACACAACTTCTCACTCCTGTACTTTGGCTACTACACTTGAGCTTTTCCTTACAAATTCTGTTATGTGCTGAATAAAAAGCACTTCTTCTACCTCCAAACTCCAGAAATTTGGGACTGCCTCATGCTGCTGGCAAGGCCAAAGACAGCACTGTTTATTGCTCTGTAAGATCCATCACCAAGGCTGCACTTCTTGGCCTTGTTACTTCCAGTGGCTGCATCTGAGGAGAAGAGTGGCCAATAGCTGACAGCTGGTGCAGGGCTCTCCATGTGGCTTTTTCTCTAAGGAATCTGCAGGGTAATTAACATGACAGGAAGGTCTCTAGGAAATAAGAAGAGCTAGAGCTTATTATATAGAACAACTGTCAAGTTGCATTACTTCCAGTGGCTTCTGTTTCTTTGCTTAGTGAATGAAAGTCTCCCTTCTTAAAAACACACTGCATTTCTCTGCTGGTTTTAAGGCTGGATGTCCATTCTTGTGTATTGCATTTATGAAGGTGACTGTCCCAGGCAAACTGGTCATGTGTGAATCATTTAAGAGACTAATATTATTAGATATGTCCCTACTTTGCCAAGAGATAAAGTCCCTTTGAATTCTTTTTCATGTCTCTCTCTTTCACCAATAAAGTTTGATGCTCTTTCTCATGGTGGAAATAAGTTTTCTTGATACATGCCTCCAGCTTTTTTCAACACAGGCATGGAGTAAAAATTTATAGGCCTCTAAATTTCTTTTGTGTTTTTTTTTTTTTCCAGGTATCGAACCAACTTGGTGGCTGCAAAAGAAAATGAGCTGAGTAAAAAGGTATTGTGGACATATCTGTTATGGGCTAGAAGAGACTTTAGCAAGGAATTGGGTTGAGTGGAGGGGAGGTGTTCTGATGGCCATCCTTTAGTGACTGGAGGGAGCACACAGCTGCTTTGAGTATGTTAGTTACTAATTTTTCTTTTCTCCCCTCAGAATATACCACAGTTCAAGTTCAGTAACCAGACATACCAAGAGTACAACAAGTACATAATAGCTATGGTGGGCTGTCTGTGGACATCCAGTGCATTCCAGAAGGATGTTCATCCTCAAGGTCTTTGTATGGATGATAAACTGCTGCTTAAAACTGCAGTGAAGGAATTTAAAAGCAGCTTTAACATTGTCTATCATCCAGCCATGATGGGCTACTCCATTCAATTCCTGCAGCAGGTAATGGTGTAGCCAAGGTTTGGATCTTTCATGGCACCAGATTTTCTGTCCTGACTGTTGAAGTGTTTCTGTGTCTGGCTGGCTCCAGAGGCAACTGAGTTTCAAATGCTGCTGTGGCATTCTGTGTTTGTTAAATCAATGGCACAATTTGAAGAGTCTTTTTTTGTGTGGTATGAAAGCAATTGAATGTAGCAGTTTTGGATGTGAATTAGAACTAAAATAACTGATTAATTAAATAAGTGACACTTCACTAGAAGCTTACCAAGGTGAATTCTGCCCCACAAAATAGACAGTGTGATTTAAATATTTAAACTCTAGAAATCCAAGAAATACATGGTTAAATGATACACAGCTGTTCATGGTAGAATTTGTCAGCAGTGCTTTCTGGCTCTTGTGGTTGCTTTTTTGGCTAATTAAAATAGAAATACAAGTAGCTGCTTCAAGTACAGAGGTAAGACAACATGGAGCTGTCTTGTCTTGTCTGGTGTGAGTTCTGCCAGGAGTTCTCTTGAACTGTGGGTGCCCTCATGTGTTCAGTGCAGCTGCTGAAGAGTGGAGGGGGCAGTTTGCCAGAGCTGTTATTGTCCCAAGATGTGTGCTGCTCCAAGAAACCAGGTTCTGTGGCTGTCCAAGGGCTGCACAAAGATGCCAGTTTGTTGTGAGGAACACAGGCAGGCTCGAGGCAAGCATAGGTGTGACTCCTGGAATACAGCAAGGGGCACCTGTGAAGTTGAATCAAAGAATTCTGGTTAGGAACACTTGACAAATTTGCCTTTATGTGCTCAGTGCCCTGAATCAAACTACTTTGTGTCTTACTGCTGATTAAACTCAGATTTTGTCCTTGCTCAAGGAAGCTATTTTGGTTTTGTTAGACCAAGGAAAGAAGTTGTAGATATCTCGTATCTTTTGTCCACATAATTTTTGTTCTGATGCTTCCTGGAATCATGGAATGTCCTGCAGTGGATGGGACCCATGAAAATCATAAAGTCTAACTCCTGTCTCTGCAGAGGACAGGCCAAAAATCCCACCCTGTGCCTGGGATGTTTTCCAGACACTTCTTGCATTCTGTCTGGCTGGGTGCTGTCACCACTTCCCTGGGGAGCCCTTCCAGTGCCCAATCACCCTCAGTGGGAAGAACCTTTTCCTAATATCCAACTTGACACGGGTTCCTAATTCTTCTTTGTAGGTTTTGCACATTAAAAAAACAAAACAAACCCAAACTACAAACCAGCAATCATAACACAAAACCAAGAAAGACCCAACCTCAAAATTCCTTAAAAAAAGGCCAAAACCTTCTGGTGGAGAATTCTTGCATTCTCTTCCTTGTAGAACTAGGAGAAATTTTGATTAGCAGCTATGACAATTGTGTTTTAAAGGCAGGAGGAAGCAATGTTGAGCTGCAGGAGTTTTCCTCAGCAGTGCTGAGCACCAGAGGGCACTGCTCTGCAGCACTGGGGGAACACAAGCACTGATCTTAGTGTCGGTTCTCTCCTTGCTCCTTCTCATTGTTGTGAATTTCTAACGTTCTGAAAGGAAACTTTTACACTGCAGAGAGACAATGGTGAAGATACCTGGGAATATTCCCTGTTGCTATTCTGTAATGCTGCAGCACAGGGTAAGAGGGTCCAGATGTTACGTTGTCACTTATGCACAGGCTGGAAGCCCCCTCTGAAGCAGGATTAAAAATCTCTGAATTTCTTTGCATGCCTGCAATTCCTGATTTAGAAGAGACCCAGCAATCCTGGACATACTTTTTATCTGACTTGATATTGTTTTGTTCCCTTTCCTTAAGATTTGTCCTGATGATACCATCTTCAACTTCAAATTAATTAAGGTAAGATTTTTTGTTTTAGTAAATCAGGCAATTTTCAGCCAGCTGTGTTGAAGAGGATGAGGTTATAATACTCACCAAACTCACAAAGGCTCTAGAAAAAATTTGGAAGGGGAAAAATTCCAGCTTTGATTCAGTCTCTTAACAGAGCCAAACAAGAGGACATCAACACCTGAGAAGTTATGTATTTGTGGCTAGTGATTTGAGATTTTATGTATTTCCTCCATAAGTCAGTGCAGTGTCAGGACAGGGCTGTTTATTGCTCTCTGCAGCTCTAGAAAAAGTTACATTCTTGTTGCACTTAAAGTTCATTGATAATACAAATTCTGCTTCATATTATATTTCTGAGGCAGATGTGTAGGTTTGTTACAGCTTTGAACAGGAATCCTCCACTGAGCAAAGGCAGTGGCAGTTGGTTTCCTTTCTCATGTCACAGTGTACTTCAAACCTGATCTGGAGGAATCACCACTAGTGATGGAAGGAAGGCTTTAATATCCATCTCCATTTAGTTCCTGACATATTCCCTGTTGATCCAATAGACCTTTTCTAGAAGTGGGATTTATAAAAACTTTCAGTATTAAAGAAAGCTCATGATTCAGTCTAAGAATGTGTAATTGTGGGCATTTGGGAACAGCAGGTGACCCTGTACACCTGTGGGTCTCTACAGATGTCACACAACATGTGGATGCTGTCCCACAGGAAGGCAGAGTTTGCAGACCTTTTCAAACTGGCTTAAGAAAAGTAAATCTTTGTTTTGCACATCTGACTCTTCTTTCTGGTTTGCAGGGGAAGAGGTGGGACTGGTACCTGGAGTATCTCTACTCCCAGGGTTTGAAGGGGCTGAAGGTCTTTATCGAGAGCAGCATCAGTCGAGTTTCCCAGGCCTCTCGCAGCAAAGCAAGGAATGTGGAAACGTGATCCTGGGACTCAGTGGAATCCTTCTGTCATCTGGGACAGACTAGCAGACTCTAAAGGACTGTGTCACTAATTCTTCCTTCCTCAGAGGGGAGAAACAGAGCAATTACTCTTACTTGCACTTTTGTACTGACATCTCTCTTATGGAAGACACAGATGTTGAGGCTGGCTTGCTTCACTAACACTGAGCCTCCTCTTGTCCCTGATAAACTCTTCTGGTCTGAAGCTGGTGAGCTCTTTGTTATGTAGCATCTTTTTCACCCTAGTGTTTCTCTGTTGTTGTATCTGTTTTGATTGAGAAACATTTTCCATCTCAAAACCACCATGAGCAGTGGTGGTTCATTTTTAAGTGATGCTGACCCTTGACCTGCTTTGCCTTCCTCAGCAGCAGGTAATGAGGAGCAACTTAATCAGCCTTTCAGGGGTGCTGGGTGTCTTGGATTGGAGCAATGTGAGCTTCCCCATCCCATTTTACCCTGTATGACTTCTAACAGGCTGACCAAACTGACCTTCCTGAAATGAATTTTCATTTTGAGACTTACAGAACTTTGCTAACTTTGATTATAATGATGTTCTAGTACAGCTGGAAAGCTTGGTGTTCTTCTGATGGTTTGATTTGAGCACTTAGTGCTGCCACCAGCTCACCACTTTCTAAATTGATAATAAGTGCAAATGTAACTTTCCTTTCTGTGTTTTTAGCTCTGTAGGTGCTGTATATTATTTGCGTACATATGTATAATTTATGTTCTATAAAATATTTCTAATGTATCATTTTGAAAAAAAAACTTTTACAAAATGTATCTTCTCCTGTTATTTCACTTTAAGTCTGAGTAGAAGCTGAGGGATGCTGAACTGAGGTTTCCAAAATCTGAATGAACTTCCTTTTTCAGCTGTAAAACAAGGTTGTAACCACTAGAGAGTGGGGTTATTGTCTTAATACTGAATTTTGCATTGTGAATCTGTACTTTGATTCAGTAAAGGAATCAGTCCTGAGAGCAAGTCTGGAGCCACTCAAGATGTTTGCTTTCTTCATCCCCTCAAAATCAGACTGGTTGAGTACCACAGTTCTCAGCTCAAGTACCTCTGGTTAATATGTCTAAAGTGTTGCCCTTCTCATTCATCTGTGTTATCCCAAGTAGTTTAAGTGCTGCTTGCTAATTTTTGTCAAGAGAAACACATCTTCAAAACCCTGATTATATTTTTTTCAACAGGAGAAACTCCACATATTAAAAATTCCTCCAAATGGACATGTTTCAAGATGTGGCCCTAACATAATGAGTTTTATAATTTTTCTGTGACACTACCTTCAAAAAGCTGTTGGAAATGTTGTTTCCATTTATGCTTTCACTTGTGAAAGATGCCTGGATTCTTAAGAGTGTGTGTGATGTGTGTAAGTGTATTTAAAGGAGCTTATAGCTGAATCCTTTAGGATGTACTGAATGTTTTACTGTTACTGGTCCCTGAGATGAGTTTTCCCTTGGTGTTGGTGTTTGGTTGAAAAAACACAGAATCATGTTATGGGAGACTTGCAGCATCACAGGTTATACCCTGTGTTGTGAAAGTATTTAAGTCAACTGCACAGTTTTGACATTCAAGTACACAGGCTGGGCACTTAGAGGTGAAGAACTACAGCAACAGGGCAGAGAAGTTGATTTTAATGTCAGGTTTGGTTTATTTTTGTTGGACAAGATGCCTGTTTAAAATCCATCCCATGCAGCAAAAAAACTACTTGGTATTATTGGGCACTAGAGATGACTTTTAGCCTCCTTATGCTGTGGTAAGTAATCTTTTTTTGATATTTGGACATTTTTCTTTTCTTTTTTCCCCTCTAACTATCTGAGTAGCATTGCACTTGAGTGGAAGAATGGCCCTTTTAGGGAGGAATGTGCTACTCTACCTTTTCTCTTTTCTTATCTTTTTTTCTCTGCTCTTGGCATTTGAATCATCACAGCAAATTTTGCAGACCATTTTCTGTTAAGAGCATGTGTTCAAAAGCTTGGCTGACCACAGCTGCTCTGAGGACTAAAATGGACATAATCAAGACCCATCCATTTCCTGTTAAGTGACAAATGAATGATTTGCCTCTCATGCCTATTTCTGCCCATTGTAAGGTAGGTGGACACTGTGACATTGTAGAAGAAACAATTGTGCTGGGGTGTTATTTGTCACAAGGCTTCTACAGGCTTTTGATTTAGGGGTTTTGTAATATCATAAACAGGCCACTGAAGTGGCCATTTCAGTTTAACTGCATCCTGTAGCATTGCTAGTAGCTTTTTAGCTGATTTCAGAAAGTGAGGCCTCTCCCTTTGAAAAAAATCTCTGAGTGGATATTAAATAGGATTTCAAAGTACTGGGCCAGAATCCTGTCTGGGCTAAGCAGCCACAGCTTCACTAATTTCTAATGGATCTGTGTTGAGTTGCACCAGCTGAACATCTGGTCCCCAGTTCACACAACCAAAGCCATTAACCCCTCCCTGTCAGACACTGAGCATTATGCATCTGAAAATCCAAATGCCTTGGGCTAGAGTTAATCCAAATTCTTCTTCTGAAGCCGTGTTTCCTTTGTGTTTCTGTTCATTGTTTTTATTTTGTGGTGGGAGACTCATTTGTGCATCTTTATGCATCAGAGTCTACTGCCCTTTCAGAGAGAGCTTGCTCTGAAAGAGTTAATAATTCCAACCTGTTTTCAGCTGGAATGAAGAAACTGGTTCCTCTGTATCCCTGCTTTCTATTCTTTTGTTGGCCTACTTCCCTCTGCTTGCATTTTGCATTCCTAATGCCATGAATAAATCAGGACCCAAGGATTTAGAAGGTGGTACAGCTGTAACCACTCAGAAAATTGAGTCTGTGAGGCTTGTACTGCAGCTCAACCACTGCCAATATGGGTGCTCCTGAACTCTTCTAATAACATTTAACTGCTACCAAAATAAAATTCACTTTGCCTTTTTTCCATACAACGTTTGAGATTTTTGTGCCTCTACCCAGTGTCTCCTCACTTGGTTACCTGTGTCTTTTAGGCAAAGCTCAGTTGTAAGGCCTCCAGGGCAAGGTAATCACCTCCTGGCTGCTGTGACAAAATGGCTTATCACAAATCTCTGCACAGTGGAGACAGGAACAAGGGAAACTGGCATCTGACCTGGCAAAGGCTTCATTTTCTCCACAGAATCACAGCACAGTGAAACTCCTGCCTGGCTGTTGTCCTAGATCTTCTGATAACTTGTCATTAATAATACACACTGGGCTGATTTGTAGCTCCATGGCTCCTGAGAGAATGTGTGAGGGAGCTCTTTATGTGTTCTTTAGTCAGAGATGCACCTAGTCTGGATGAAAAACAACAGAGATTGATAAAAAGCTTGCTTTGGATGATGAATATCTTGAAAGAACAAAGCCTTCAAGTATTTTTTTTTTTCCAGGAAAGATGATTTATGTTGTACTGATGGGTTTCCCTCATTACAGCTCTGCTTTTTAAAATGGAAGCAACAATTATGGTCTGATGAAGGCTGGAAGCCACCAAACCTTGCTTGTGACCAAGAATGCCTTTTATGTCCTTAGCATTTGGTGATGTGGTTTTGGGCACAGGATTCCTGAGAGAACTGTTTGTAGCTGTTGGACCTGTCCAAGTAATTATAGTTGGCAAGGGAGGTGTTGAAGTACATAAATAACGTTCTGCAAGGTGTGTACCTTGTGAGGATGCTTCTCTGCCTCTCAGCTTCCTGTCTTGTAGGAGTAAAAAGTCTGCATAACAGAGGGTAATTACGACTTCTTTTTAAAAAGGCTTTAATCTCCTGGCTCGCCCTTGCACAAATGTAGAAAGTGAAAGAGTTGATCTTCAAAAAAAAAAAAAAAAAAAAAGCTGCAGGTACCTACACAGCCTCTAAATACCATTTTAACCTTGACAGTGTTTAGATATCTGTAGGCTGAGCTGTGATCCCATTCTGCAGTTTAATGAGTGAACGTGCATCAGGCAAGCTGTGGTACCTGCCAGAAACGTGACACAGGATGGGCTGTTCCAGCACAGCCTCAGTCATGGGATATTTAAGTCACTGTAACGTGGCTGAGCTCCTGAGCTTCAGGCACTGGGTTTAGGCTGCAAATTGCAACAGATACTTTGAAAAATTTCACTCTCTGCCCAAATCCTTTGGGCTCTTCCTTTGAAGAATTCAGGGATAAGCTTTTCCTGTGAATGTATATTTTTCTGTGCAGCTGTATCCCCGTGCAGTCTGACTTGCTCTGCTCCAGTGTCTGTGCTGCCTGTGAGTGTGATCTCTGCAGGAAGAGGCTGCTCTCTGCAGGTTTCCTCCCAGCCCTCTCTCTCTCTCTCTCTCTAGTCTCTGGGCCTGTAACATCCCCATCATGGTTTGTTGTGCACGGATCACTAAGCAGTTTTCTTTCTCTTAGGGCACCTCTGTTCTATGTCCAAGTGAATCTTCAGCAGCTCCTGTGTGATTGCTTTCCTGCTCCTTTGAGTGCACGGCCCAATAAATAAGGAGGGGGATGAAAAACACATTGTGAACGTGTTGGCAGCTTTTGAAGAACAAAACAGCCCCTGAACTCTGCCTTGTCTGCCTTACCCTCCTCTCCTGAATGTTTTCACCTTTTCTACCATTTTCTCCTTTCTCTTTCTCAATCTCTTCCCCCAAATTCCTTCTGATACCCACCCCAGTTTGTCTGGGCACTTGCTGCTCTGAAAAGATGCCCTTCCACCCCTATAGCCTCTATTTCTCTTTTTGGGGGAATCTTTTCAAGGCCTGTGTGGGAACAAATGAAAAGGGGGATTCATTCTGTGTGAGTGCATGGCAGCTGTCTGCTTGTATCAGTTCTCTGCCCATTCTTCTCTCTCACCCCAGGTACCATGTGTTTAGAAAGTACCCTGCTGTTTTTCTAAATGCTTTCAGCAGGGTAGAATCTGCTCTGGGAAGGTTTTTATGCTTATTGATGCTAGCAAAAGAGGTACAGTTATTTATTTGATATCACTTATTTAAACAAACAAAAAGCCCCCCAGGATGGTATAATATGCAGTCAACTAAATTATTTTCTTAGGGCCCTAATTGTAGTTTTGTTTCCTCTTGTTGAAGAGAGGCTCTTTGTGCTCTGCTCCCAAGCCTGCTGGCCTGTCTAATGTACTGGAATTGATGGGCAGGTCTGGCCTTTGTGCAAGACCTGTTCCTCTGCCTTCCCCTTCCCAGGTGGGAACAGCACAACCACTGAGATCAATGATCCTGAATCAAAACAGAGGTTCAAACCAGCCCTGTCTGATGCTTTAACTAGGAGGTGGTGCAGGTGAGGGAGCCCTGTGTCTCAGGAAAACAGGGATTTGTAGGCTCTTGGGAGAAACTGGATTTATTCAAGCTATAATGGACCTTGTCCTGGCTCACAAGCCTTTCACCAAACTCTTCTTCAGCAGATGGATCCACAAGGACTGTGGGTGTATGGCTCTAGGGAAAGTGCTCTTCTTGCTGTCTGCCCATATTCTCTTTTTAACAAGGATGAGGCTACATTCTGTTCCTGAGTAAAGCATCGTTATCTAAAACACTTTAATTGGGATAAATGGATAAATTTGAGCTTTACTCTGAAAGGGAAAGAATGTACCAAACTTTCCAAAGGCTGGTAACAATACTTCTTCTTCTGTACCAGAGGTGAACTTTGTCTTTCAGGAGATGTCATGTTTCAAAAGAGGGAAGAGAGGCTGCACATTTTGGGAACCAATTCCCTGTGAGAAGGACTATTTTAGAAGATAAATGGTGGGAACTTATGGGAAGAAAAATGTGAAAGTAATAGCCTTTAATTATATTGAACCCTGAAGCTTTATGTTGAAAATTTGAATGCCAGAATTTTAGGTAATGTTTTTATTTGGTTGGTAATGCAAGAATAATTAGTGTCATGGATATTCCAGCTTACAAGTGATTAATAATAATGGCTTTGTATATGGAGAATGTAATACAGAATTTAGGCTGAAAGCAACCACAGCCCTTATTTCCAGCTTTTAAAACTTTCAAACTAAAAATACTGTCAGTGTGTGTCTCTCTATATATGTCAATTTTATGTTCAATCCTTATAAAACCTCTCCCAATTATTACCTATTGTATGATTGTGCACTGTATTTAGCACTGTGCATATTGAGATGTCCCTGTTGGGAGGGTGGACATTGTTAGTTTTGTTGTTTCATAAAACATAAAATGTCTGAAATGTTTCATTTGGAGAGTACATAAAGTAAGTACCACTGTATCTTCTGGAAGCTCAGCTCTTGGAGTTCCTTGGGAGATTTTTTTGGCTTTAGTTCCCTTCAGAACTCAAAGCGCACCAAATTTAGCCTCTCATCTCAGAAACCTTCCCATACACTTAAAAAAGTTGTGGTGCTTATGTGAAAACTGCAATTATGACACATCCGAGTTGGTCTCCCTCGTTCCCTTTGAGTTCTGAATTCCTCCTCTCTTTGCCCTAATTATATCCTCAAAACAGAAAGTATTGGAGGACTTGGGAAGATGTTCCCAGCCCTGGAAGCAACTCTCCCAGCAGAGATTCTGGTTTCCCTCATAATTTAAACTAAACTGACACAAGAGATTATTTTTTTCTCTCCTGCATTTAAACAATCAATAATTTAGGATGCTTGTACTGCAAAGCACCTTGTTTTTGTGGTTCATGCTGTCTGTTCACATCTCTGTGCTGATGTCTGTCTTGTGTGCATGTGTAACTTGGCTTGATATGTTTACCCATGTTGTCATGTCCCTTACAGGTGCTGGTGGTGACAGACACATGCTGCCATCGATTTGGTCGTGTCTCTCTGGAGAATGGTGTCTCTGGAGTTGCCTGGACAGCCCTTCCAGACTCTGCTGTTATTTTCCCCCTTGCTCTCCTTATTTAACCCAAGATTTATTGTTTGTGTGTGAGCACAAAAATAGCCCAGCAGAGTCTCTGCTCATTTTGGTCTTCTGATCCATATCTGGGGTTTTTGGTCTAAATGCAGCTTTCCAGGAGGGATTTTGTTGTATCAGTACAGCTGGAAGCAGAAGCTATTGAAGAAGCTTTTAAGAGCAGAAGGTGTGGAGTGAATAAGTGTTCTTGGGCTGGTACTCGAAGTATTCAGTGTTGCTCCTTTTGGAACCACCTGTAAGGAGGTTGCTATTTAAAAATCTCCTTTCAGGGTAGTTACACAAGTTTCCTGTGCCTCACTGTGCTCTGCTCCCAACTCCTGCTGCACCCATCTAGGATGAAGGGAGAACTTCCTTAGGGTCAGCCTCCCACCTGCTGCAGGCTCTAGCTGGCACCATCAAAGGAGCTCACTGGTTTCCTGAGGATTCTCTCCAACATATTTTACAAAAGATCAACTAGATGTTGAGTTTTAAACCTTTTCCATGTTTAAATTGGTGACTTAGACAAGCTTTTGATCTGTTCACCTCCCCATAGTGTGGGATTATAAGTTTTGCTCTGTAAGGGGCCCAAAGTGGCTGAAAGGTGGTGGTGGGCTCCCCACCTGCTGGGCACAGCCCTGGGGTGGGTTGGGCACTGTCCCTCTGTGCAGCATCATCTCCTGACCATCATCCTTAACCCACAGGAAGCCTTGTGATGCTGCAGAGAGTTTGCCAGTTGTTCTTTCCATTGCTGGCTTGGCCAGAAGTGATTTCTCAGGAATGCAGTGGAGTTGTGAAGAGGTTACATTTGCTGGGTCTGAGCAAACCAAGTGAACCTGAATTTTGGGGTACACCTGAAATGGGGAATAAATGCAGAGAAATGGAAAATGTTTGCAAACAGCTCTGCTATTTCTGGATAATATGACTGTGTCAACAGAAAATTAACATCTTTAGTCTGTCAACTCTGGGGGGAAAAGGACTAAGACTCATTAAAGACTGTTCTGACAAGGACCAGGAAAATTGTATTTCCCGACTTTTAATTTTCCCATGGAGAGGCTGAGACAGTCTAGTGCTTAAAACACAGAGCTGGGATTACATTTGAATCCTCTTTCTCACCAAGTAATTTAATTCTGTTTCTTTTTGTGTTATATGAAAATAACATCGCTTGGTGACTTGAGCAGTTTGAAATCCTTGGGTGGAATGATCTGAAGAACTGTAAACTCTTATCTATGGACCAAAATCCCAACTCTGTGTCTGTTTGTGTCCTCATCCAAGCTAGCAGCTCAAATCCTCCTGTTTTTTGGGAGCTGAGACAAGATACCCTGACATTTAAAAGATCTCCCCAGCCTGGACAATTGCCTCCTTCTTTTACTTATTTTTCTTTTCTAAAAAGAATAGGAAGCACATCCGAAATAAGCGATAATCCTATTTTTGCTCCTTTAATTTTATAACGGGCTACTCTTAAATTATAAAATCTAGTGTCAGATTGTGGTTAAGGAAAGGAGGCGAATGTGTCTGGCATTTTCCAACACACTCGTGGCCATATCTAACCTAAAATGAGAGCCGGCAGCCCCGAGAGGCGGTGGGAGATGTCGGCGAGCCCCGGGAAGCGTGTCTGAGCCCAGCAGCCCGTGTCAGGTCTCCAGAGGTCAGACACGGCGCTTTCTGTGTTTGTACATCTCCCCTCCTCCCTTTTCTTTCCCCCTCTCCATGTGTATTTTGTCTCCTCCTCCTCCCGTGCGTGCCTGCCTTTGCATCTCCACTCTTCTCCCTCCCCTCCTCCGGATCGATCGCCGGCCGAGCTCTCCGAAGGGCCGGGCACTCGGGGGGCTCGTCCTCGCTCCCCGCCGCGTTTTGCCGAGTCAAGGGTAGCTGGTTGGAGGCTCGGCGAGATGCTGCTGGTGGTGATGTGATCGCATAGCAACACAGCAGCCGGGGCGGTGGAGGAGGAGAGCAGCGGTGCTGAGCCTCAGCATGCATCCCTGTCACAGGGACTCCGCTGCTGATTCACACGCACAGCCCCTCTCCGCGCTGCCCGCTGCCCCCGCGGCTCAGACCTGGCGGACTCGCAAGGTAGGCCATGATAAAATTTGTTTCCCCCACTCAGATCGTGGCCGGGTTGGAAAAGGGGCAGAATTTGGGCAGAATTTGGAAATGCACTCTTTGGGGGGGTGTGCGTGTGTGTGTCCCTTCGCAGCAGCAGCGCTGCCCAGGCATGTGCGGGTGAGGAAACTTGCAGAGAAGAAAAGAAGGGTGTCAGGGTGTCAGGGTGAGAGCAAGAGAGCTGGCCAAGACCATTTCCACCAGGGAGAGAGGCTAGGGACCGGTTAGGGATGCGGATTCCCGAGGCAAACAACAGTCTCCAGCAGCCCGGTTTCACCGGCTTTGATGCTTTGCACATTGAAGGTTTATTTACCCTGGCAGTGTTTCCGCCTGGGCTGAAGGGCTGCTCCGGGCAGGGTGCATGGTGGTGGCCTTCTAGCATCTTCCTGGGAGGATCAGGCAGCAGGGCAAGGCACGGACCCAAATATTCCCCACGTAGTAAGCAAAGATCAGCCCACAGTCCCAGGTCTGCCCTTCCCATTCACTACCTTACACGGTCCAGCCTTGCTCCTTTATGTGCCCGCCCTCCCCTCCCCCGGCGTCTCCCCAGCTCCTTTCACTCATCCTCCCTCCTCCTCCTCCCTCTCAAGGGCTTGTATTGCCACCACTGACCTTCCCCTGCATGCGGACAGCCCTGACCGACTGCAGGATTGCCTGCAGGGAGCACAGGACCTTTCCTGCTCCCCAGGGCTCAGCACTCTGCCTCCCTCTCCCAGGACAGCCGGGGCTGTGGTTTCTCAAGATTTCGTGCCACAGACTATTAGAGGTGCCCAGTCCAGCCTTGTTTCCTTCAGCCTTCCCTCCAGCGCAGCATCACAGCTGTGGAGGTCCACTGGTGGAAGTGCCAGCATTGTATTTGTGGGGTTTCAGTGCTGAGATTGCCCATGTGCAGGGACAGGGGTGTGGAGCAATTACTCCCACGCCCTTAAATGCCGTGCTTTCTCCGGGAGAAACCAATGTTTGTTTGTATTTTGGGTTTTAGTGCTGAGAAAAAAAAAAAAAAAAAGGGTCTAGTCATTTTTTTGTCAGTTTGTTTTTCTTGTGCCCTAATCCAAGGTCCCTCACACCTCTCCTGCTGCTGCTCACCTCACTGTCTTCGACCTGTGAGAGTTCTTGCTTGATTATTCCCATTAATGGCCTTTCCTGCCTGACCACAGTGCCCTTGTTGAGGGAGCTGTGTGAGGTCCCAGCCACAAGGTTCAGCTGTGCTGGGAGGGTTTCCATTCTCCTGGCAGCCCTGTGTGGCTCTGGTGCCATCTCACACCCTCCCCTGCCAGCCCCCACTGCTGAAAGCTTTCTCTGCTGCTGTGGGAGTTGTCCAGGCAGGGTTCTGGATGCAGCAGGGATGTGGTGGCACTCTGAGCTGGACCACAGTCTCATTTTGCAGCAGTGTCCAGGAACGTGGGTGCTGGAGTGCAGGGAGGGGAAGTGTTGGAGTGGGTGCTGTGATGTGATGCTCTGTTCAGGTGCTCTCTGTCAGCTGAAGGAGATGAGATGAGATGAGATGAGGACCATGTGTCTGGATTAATACCTGAGACAGATCAATGCTGCTCTCTAAAACTGGCCAGGACTGTAACTGTGAATGGTTGCTCAGGTTGGAGTGGCTCTTTGCAAAACTAAACAAAGTGAGACAGGGGAGGGATTAAATGAACAGGTTCAAACAAAATTCCTGAGACATAAGATGAATTTCTGAATATAATAATGTTTTGGGAAATATATTCCAGGCTTCCACTTTAGCCTGGATGTTTATGATAAAGGCATAAAAGGGGAATTAGAAGTGCCATGAAATAAGACATACTGACCAGAAAGAATTCAGTCTTCAAAAAACTCTCATTTTCCTAGGCGTATAAAGATGAAACCAATCTTTTCAGAATTGAACCAAAATTGCTCCATCCCATTTTCCTTTGCTGTTTGCCTTTACATAAGACTAAGGTCACTCTGATACCTCTCAAGTGGAGAAAGGAAATGTGACTCCATGGGGCACACAGCCTGGTCATAAAATTCATGGCCTCAGAAGGCCAGAGCACTTTGTGCTTTGGCAGGGAGTTTATTATAAAGACGACCTTGGGGGCAAGGCAGAGTATTCAGTTTAGAGAAGCAGGTGCCAGCTTTAGTGAGAACAAGGAGCAAAGTGCCAGGGAAGGCAGGAGTCAGCAGCATTGCCTTGGCCATCATAGCTGGGTGTGGGTGTGCTCTTCCCACTGCTGTTGATCAGTTACACAGCGTGGCAAATGGGTGATGTGCTTTTCACAATGCAGCAGAACCTGTTTGCTGCTTCCAGCAGCAGCAAAGGGGAAGTTCAGGTGCTTAGAGGAGAAAGGCTTGAGGTTTTTACTGGTTTAAATTGGCAGGTCTACAGGAGCCACGTTTCTGAAGGAATGTGTTCAATTTTTATGCTTGGTGCAACCTCCTTTCAGTCATGAAGCAAATAATTTCCCCCTGTTCTGTTGTCCCTTTTGGGAGGTTGCTGCTTGCCCTTCTCCTGCTCCTTCTGTCTGTCAGGTCTGTCAGGCAGCAGTTTCTCTGGGTCCAGCAGAGCAGGGCTGTGGGCTCACAGCTGGGTCCTCTGCCTGCTTGAGTCATTATCTCAGTACTTTAATCTGCTAAGAGATGGGAAGAGTTCCTAGGAAAAGTGAGCTTTAGAGAGAGAGCAACTTAAAACCCTGCTGAGAGTCTGAAACGACACGCAAAAGAAATTCAGGTTTTTTAGTCTTACTAAAAAGAAAACCCATAAGTTATTTTTGAGCAGAGAGAGGGGTAGTCAGTTCTGCATGACCATGTTGTGGGCATACACCCACACTCTCCTGGTGAGGGGGGACATCATCATCACAGTCTCCTAGTGCAAAGCCAACTGGTGAAACCTTTCAGTTTGAGATTGTGTGAGTGTGTATATTCAGCTGCTTGGGAAAATGGGGAGTGAGTGAGCCAGGGGAAAGGATGCTGCTTCCTTATTAAGATGTGTGGCACCTGTTTATCCCTTGAATGAAAATAACATTTTGGTTATGAGCTCCAAGTCCAAGTGGCCATTTAAGGAAGGAGTTTGTTAGATGTGAGAGTTCCCACTTCACCACCCTCAGTGAATAAGACATCTTCTGTGCAGCTTGCTCACTACCAGACACAGCAAAGGTTTTATCTTACTTCTTATGGACAGGTGCTTAATTGAGGCACCCTTCATTTTAATTAATAAAGGGAACCTGGTTCTTTGGTGGAAGTGCAGCATGAAGCCCAGTGGCAATTTTGAGCCCTCAGATGATGGGGTTGGAAATGCTTCCACATGTGAAAGATTGCTGATAGTCCCATTTCAGAGTGCACAGGAGCACAGAACAACCAGGGGAAGGTTGGGATGATTTTTTTGTGGGAGTGTGTTTGGGTATCTATTCTGGGTTTATAAAGAGATGGAGATTAGGGGCCCACGCTCTGAGAGGGAACTGTGTTGTTTTTGTGTTGATCCCAGTGGGACAAAGGTTGCTTCTCTCTCACCAAACCTTGACCAGTGAGGTCTTGGGAAGTAGGTCGTCTGGCCCTCAATCTCAGGCTTCAATTATTTACTTACAAGTGCAGAAAATAATTTTTTTGCTGAAACAGGATGTGTTGTTAAGCTGTCGAGGGAGTCCTGCTGTCTGTCAGCCTGGGAATGCTGCCTTTGTTAGCATCTGCATGGGAGCAGAACTCTGAAATATCCACAAGCCTCCCACCTTTCCCCTTAAAGGACACTAAACATGCTGAGCTAAAATGTTATTACTTCTCTGTACAGTAAGTTAAACAACAACAAAGTCATTAACATTTCCAGCAGCAGGGAACATGTTTGTATTTCCACTCTCCTCATGGGATAAAGGCTGAGCTGAGCTGCCTTGCCTCAAGATGTTCCCATATTTTTTTCCTTATAGGCCAAGATCTGAAGTGGAAAGTTTCAGGAAAAAATGTTTAGGAGGAAATTAGCAATTCAAAGCATAAACCGTGTGATTGAGAGACCTCTTGACCTATATGCTGTTTGCTGCTGTTATATGTGCTAGAGAGCTGGAAATTCAACATCTGACATTACACTCTACTTCCTGTGACAGGTTTCTAATCCTGGGGGTTGCCTTTAGCCATGGAGGGTCAGCTGCAGTGTGAATAACGTTTGGGAGAGTTTGGATATGGGTTTGCATCAGGAGGATTTTAAACAAATGCAGTAAAATTGGAGAATACTGTGCACCATGTGCACTGGTGGTAAGCTGCCACCTTCCTTTTGGCTGGGATGGAGAAGAGGTGCTGCAGGAGCTGGGACACAGCCTCCAGCCAGGCAGGGATGCTGCTGCAGCAGGTCTGGAAAGCAGAGAGAGCACAGAGACCCCTGAGTGGAGCAGTGAGTGGTGTGACAGAGCTGAAGGAGAACTGGTTGAGCAAAGGCTATTCCAGCTGCCTTTGTCAGACTGCCTGGGAAGCAGTGAGTGGGACAGGCTCTCTCTCCAGTGCTGAATTTGTAACAGGTACAGTTCGTGTAGGAAGAGGAAAAAAGGCAATTATTTTAGTTTTAATACACTTTAATGCCCAAGCACTCAACTGTTGAAATGTAACATCCAGATTTTTGGCTTTCTCATTTTTCAACTAGAGGTTCATCATCGTCTTTCCTTGGTAGTGGCTTGGGTTCTAAAGTGTTTGGAAGCTGTAACACAGCCCTGTGGAACACGCACTGCTTCATTTCTTAAGGTGTTCTGAGAGCAGAGGCAAGAGTTGGGTGCTTTTCGTGGGGGAGGATGCAGAACAGTAGCAGGCAATGGGGCTGTACCTGACCCTTCTGAGGACTTCCAGCAAAGGTGAGGTGAGAGACACCAATGGAAGAGGTTTCCCTCCTTGCTGTCTGCACTGTGTGAGAGCAGTGCCCCAGTCCCTGCTCCCTGGTGACTCTGCAGCTGCTTCTTGTGGTGTCCACCTCTGGAGATTCTCACCTACTTCTGCTCAGCTGAGCTTTGATGTTTGTTCTGCTTGCACAGAAATGTGCCCAGGGGACCAAGCTCACTTTATATCTGTTTGAACAGCCTGACCACGTTGTTCCCTGAGTCCTCCAAAGGAGGATGTCTCAACTCCTTTGCAGGTAGAGGCTTGGAGTAGGCTGTGGGGGTGATAGTTTCTGTTGTCAGTGTTTAAATCTGGTTTGTGTGATTCTGAACCTTGGCTGTTGTGTGCTGGGGCTCCAGCCTAAAGCAGAGTGCAGAGAGTGAATGGTGCTGTGGAAGAGGCAAAGTGGCTCACAGGTTTGGCTCTTGACAGGCTTTGGCATCAGGCAATAGGAATTTAGCCAGGAAGCATCCACAGGATCTCTACTCCTCATGCTGCAGTGCCCAGACACAGAGCTGTATGGAAGCACTGAAGTAGGAGTGCCAGAACTGGAGCTGTTTTGTGTGCCTCAGCAGAGAAGCAGAGCAGATCAAGAGCATTTCTTCTTGCCTGGTTCCAGCAATAGCAGGGAATTTGGCAAAGGGTCATATGGAGCTGTTGGCTTGCCTGCAGACGTGCCTCTCCGTCTGGTTGTCTCTCTCTCCCCCCTGAATGTCCTCCTTTGTGCTGGCTGCTGTGCAGCTCAGTCACTTCCACATTATCTGGCTTCTCTACCTCTGGGCTTTGTCTTTGCTGTTGCAGAGTGGCAAAGGGCAGCTGAGCCTCTGCCCTGTGACCTGCTCTAGTGTTTGTGGCAGTGAGGTGGGGCACAGGACATGACTGGGTAGTACCCTTGGCTTGGCACTCAGCTTTGTTCTGTGACTGCTGCCTTGGACAGGCTTTAGTTCCCTGTGCCATCTGTGTCCTGATGAGCTTTGTCATCCCTGGAGGAGTTCAAGGAGCCCAGCACTCAGGAGGTGCAGCCATGGCTGTCCTTATTTCCATGATGCTGGCAGGGAGCATGGAAACCCTCCACGTCCTGCACATGGGTACCTGCAGGACAGGGGTTACCCAGCCCTGTCTCAGAGCTGCACCTGCCCCGTGCATGCAGATCTGTCACTCAGCAAAATGCAGCCAGAGCAGAGCTCCTGGCCTTCCCACATTGCTCCTGTTGTGCTGTGCTGGTGGCAGGAACAAGGGACCAGGCTGTGCTGGGAGGACCAAGAGCAGAGAGCCCCTATGTGTGTGGTGTTGGAGGGCTGGCTGAGCTCTCTGGCCAGCACACATCACTGCAGTTTCACAGAAAAACCCGGGCCTCAGGATGGCAACTACAGTGAGACACCACAGAACCTCACTGGCAAAAGCCATGGATCTCTCAGTCCTGGGGAAGAGCTCAGTGGCTCTTAGAGGAAAAATAACTTTCCACACCCTGAGAATTGTGTCTTGGCTAGATTGAGTGTCATTCAGAGGTCGTTTAGAGGAACAGAGCCCAAATGGTACAAGCACTGGGGGAAAAGGAGGTGGTGTTACCTTCTGTCAGAAATCTTCTGTACCCTTGGAGTTGGGTGTGATGAATTTGCCCCAAGAGGCTGGAGGGCTTTGAGGACCCTGGAATTTATAATTAATAATGTGGGTCTCATAAATCCCCTCCTAATCCCCTGCTGCATGGAAAGGAGCAGGGATACACAGCCTGCAGTGTTCATTGGTGCTAATGGGCAGGAGAGGGAGAGGACGAGACCTTGGATTGTCAGCCTGCTGGAGAGCTCAGCACAGGCTGTTCTGCTGGAAAGGGAGAGAATTATGGCTGTAAAAATCACTAAGAGATTAAAAAAAAAAAAAATCCTGACAGGATAATCTCTTAATGTGTGTAATTGAGGGGAGAGAGGCAGTGAAAGCTCAGGCAGGGGAGTGAAGGATGTGAAAGTGTCAGGGATGGGCAGCGTGCACAGGGCCGGGGGGATTTCTCCTCACCCGTCTGTGCAGAGTGGCTGCTGTCAGTGCAGGATGTGCTGCCTGCTCCTGCCCTGCCAGGGCCAAGCAGGAAGATTCCCCCCAGCTGTGCAGCTGAGCTGGGTGTGAAGGAGCCAACAACCTTCTTCCATCAGCATCACTCGTTCCCCTGCACGCAGCCTCATCTCCACGCAGATGTGAGCTCTCTCTGCTGGAACAGGTGATTTTTACCTTCTAAAAGTAGAGAAGCAGTCACCAAGTTTTCACTGAGCTTTATTTCTCATGGCTTTCCATAAAGCTGAGATGGTGCTGGCAATGAAATAAATCCCTATTTTAGCTCATGTAGAGTCCAAACAACAAACCCCAGCAGCATTGTGACCAGAGGTCACATTTCTGATCTATAGAACAGTCAAGGGGCCATTGCTAACTGGCATTACAGGTCATGCAGTTCAAAAATGGGCATAATGAAGGGAATTTCATAGCTCATAATGAGCAAAAACTCATAAAAAGCTAGCTCACAGTATGAGATACATGAAGCTGGGGCTCTAGGCAATTTGCCTTCTGAATATAAAATGAAAAAATATGTTGGAAGATGTTGTCTGTTATGGGGATGTGTCTGTTCTGTCTAAACATAAGTTGCTCTGGATTAAAAACCATACTGTACCACCTGCTAGGAAGAAAGTGAATGTTATCTCAACCAAAACTACAATAGTGGGCATGGCAGTGAGAGCCTCTCTCCCTTCCTTTAAACCATGGGCACCTCGTACAGTTCAAGAAACTCAACCCTTTCTGAAAGTGCAGTATAATCTGTGGGATTATTATTACTTAGAGTGCATCAACACAGAAAATTGCATAGCTAGGTGGAAAAAAAGAGTTGGATGTTTAAATGAAACAAGACTGCAACACTAATAGAAGTATATTAAATTAAAAAATGCTTCCTTTGAGTCTCCAGCTGCCATGGAGGCAGCGCTGCAGGCAGCTGGGAAGGGGGTCAGCTCCGTGAGGAGGTGCAAGCTGACCCAGGGACTCTAACGCTGCTTTCCAGGTGCTCCATCCCCATGACCATCAGCTCTGATGCAGCCCCTGGTGATGCAGGAATGGCTCTACGTCCTCCCGCGATGTCCTGAGTGGCGCCTCCCGCACCAGGCGCAGCGCAGCAGCTCCGCCCGCCCGCCCTCTCAGGTAAGAGCCGGCTCTGGGGGCCCTTCTCTGGCAGCTTTGTGCAGAGGTTGCAGATTCCTGCGGGGCAAACCAGGCCCTCAGCTCCTGGTGGCAGCGAGGGCTGCCAGCTCCAGCCCCCCCCGGGCTTGTGCTCTCCTCTGTGCTCCAGCTGCCAAGTGTTTCCAAACTAGGGGAAGAGAGACAACCTGCAGAGCTGGGTTTCAAGCCTCTTCCAAGGCTACTCTTAACAGCTCTTATGTATTTGGTTGGGCTTTTTTTTCTTTTTTTCCCCTGGAAACTTGGAAGAAATTCAGCTTTTGGTGAAAATGTAGGTTTTCTACTCTTCCTGCTTGCAGAGAAGAGTTTGGAAATAAGTCCCTGGTGGATGCTGTAAGGCAGGGGAGGAATCTGACCTCTCATTATTCTAGTTATCTTGAGGGAGGGATCTTGGTCTCCCTCCTCTGAGCCCCAGGCCAGGCTCCTCACCAGAGGGGAAGGTCGGTCTCTGGGGAGCCCTGGGTAAATGGCAGAGCAGAGTGAAGGACAGAAAGGTGTGCTGGCAGCTCTGCAAAGCTGCCTGTGCTCTGCACTGAGCTGTCACGAGGTGCTTTAGCACCTCTGGTGTGGGGAAATGCTGCCTGTGCCCTGCCAGGCTGTGGATCCCTCTTTGCCTGGAGCTGTTGGTCCCAGGGTACCTCTCACCTGAGTGGACCCTGATGGACAGTGCCAAAGGTTCCCTTGGGCACTGACAGTGTTCTTCCCAGGACAAATGAGGTCCCAGCTCTGCCTTTTTCTGTTTGGTCACGCTTCAAGCATGAAAAGCAAGGGCTGAGCCCGAGGTTTTCTCCCTGCTGTGGCTGACCATCAGCCTGGACCCATTCTGCCTCAGGGGGCTGGGATCTGCAGGAGGAAGGCAGAGCAGTCTCTGGAGAGGCTCCAGCATGCAAGAATGAGGCAGGGGGGAGGCTCCTGGTGGCTGAGTCAGGGTTTCTTGGCCCCAGGGTGGCTGTTACAACGCTGCTGCTGGGCCAGTGCACGGGTGGCTGATAAACAGCCTGGCTAATGAGTGAGGAGGGAGAGGGATAGAACAGGATGAGCAGGGAAAAGCCTTCCTGACCTTCCTGAGCAGTCCAAGCCTCTGTGAGGGGATCAGAGCCCTGTGGGATTTGCTGGGAGCGAGGAGGGGAGTGGGAGCAGGAGCAGTGTTGGTGACAGCTCCCCTCGTTTGAAGGGGCTGCTGTTGCCACCGAGGAAAGAGCTTCCCTCTCCTGTCCTTGCTAGTCCTGAAAGCTCTTGGCAGGCTGCAGACAGCCCCCCCTTAGCTGTGTCCTGGCCTCTCTGAAGCCCCCTCCTCCCGTCTGGGAGCTGTTCTCCCATCTGAGGTGCTGAGGAGAGGAGCTGGCTGTGCTGGTCCCACACAGCACCCCTCAGATGTGCAGGAGGGGAAGAGAGGGAGAGATACTGGGAGCTTTTCTTTCCCTCCCTGTAGGTGGAAGAGAGCATGATAAAAATTCTGGGCGTCAGGACTGTGGGGGACACAAGAAGGCAGCTCAGAGCTTTTTGGCAAAAAGAAACAATTTGCACTTGGTCCAGGCTGGCATGAACATCTGCTGGTGCCCAACACTGTGCTGGGGCACTTGGGGGACAACAAAGGCATCTTTGACTTTTTTGGGATTAGATCTCAAGACCTATTTACCTTCTGGGTCACTGAGGCTTGATGGGATGATTTCCTGCATAAATCCCTTCCCTGGCAAACACCCCTGCCTGCTCTGTACGTGCTCCAGCATCTGAGCCAAGGTCTCTGCTGGCCATCCCAGCACATCCCCTTTGCCCTGCCCCTGCAGGGTCGGCTGTTCCCCGGTGCCCAGAGCAATGGCCCTGCACACACCTGATGTCCCGCGTGGGGCTGCCCTGCAGATCCGTGCCCGCCGTGCTCTTTGAGGGCAGCCACGGGGTTAAGGCAGGTTGGAGGCAGCTGGAATGCCGCAGGACAAAGCTGGGATTGAGGCTGGCTGTGAGGCACTGCCGCCCCCCTGCACATTCCTGGGGGGTCAGTGCCGGCTCTGCCGGGCTCCCCGTGCCTGCCCTGCTGGGTGCTGCCGCCGGCACCCGGCGGGGCGGGAGGGATGCTGCTCCTCCGGCGGAGCTCGGGGCGGATCCGGGGCTGAGCGCAGGGAGATGCGCTCGCCGCAGCCTGCGTGAGTGTTCTGTACCCAAAATAAACCTGTTCCAGGGAGGAGGGGGAGTGAGGGTCCAGGCTGCCGGGGCTCTGGGGAAGGGATGCTGACGGGGTGCTCAGAGGGAAGGCACTAATTTCTCCCTCTGCTCTCGTGTGTCCTAGGGAAGCAGATGTTCAGCACCTGCTCTCTGCTTGGTCACTGCTACGTGATTATCTACGGGGCTTGGGAGTTGTGGACGTGGTGGGCTTTTAACTTATTAAATAAGGCTGGGAGGACTGTGCTGTGTGCAGGGCTGTGCTGCAGTTGCACCAGGTAGAGCTGATCCCTTCCTTTGATATCCTCTGGGACAGAGGGGAGGGCTGGAGCATTCCCTGGCAGTGCTGTGGGACTGAGCTACTTCAGTGCCATGAGCACCTGCACATGCAGGGTATTGATTTTCCTATGTGCAAGCAGCAGTTTTAGCTTGAGTGGATCATTATTCGTGGCCCCAAGAATCCTGTGAACTCTGTGGGTGATGGTTTTCTCTGTTTTCTTGGTGTTTCTGGAGTGGCAGGATGGGGAGGCAGAGAACAGCCTGTTAGATGTTTTTAGATGAATCAAACTTAGCACCAGTCTTGGCGATCATTTGATTTTTCTCTGAGAACTGGTGTGGAGGGGGTATTTTTAGCTGTGCAGCCAAATTCCTTGTCTGGTTGTTTTCTCCTGCCTGTTGTTTCCCTCAACTTGGCTGGATCTCTTCTCCAGACACCTCCACGAGCCCTTGGACAGCACAAGTGACAAGTATCTACAATTCCCCTTGGAAGAGCTGCTGCTTTTCCCCCAAGGCAGCTGCCCTTATCTGGCCTGTTGTATGCTGTTTAGAAAGTACTAACACATTTAATTATGGTTGATTAAGCACCGGGGAATAATTATCTCAAGCGAGCTCTAATATCAAAGCAGCATCCGATCGAAATGCTGTCATTTCTCCAGCACAGCTCATTGATGTCTCACTTATGGGAAAGTGTCCATGTGTTTTGCTCAACAAACTGTGTTTTTTGGAGAGAGAAACCCCTCTCACTCACTGAGTCCTGTGTGAGGGGGCTTCTGATCCCGTGTGTTGCTGTCACCAGCACGTGCAGCAGAGTGCATTGTGAGCAGGGGCATGTGCTAAAGGCTCAGGAGGCGATTCCAACAACGATTTGCTGTCCAGGGATCAGAACCCAGTTTTTCTAGCTGGATGTGCTTCCCTTGTGTGGCTGGGTTAGGATTTTCTGTCTTCTCTCCATGGCCTTTTGCAGCACCCTTCCCACGGCTGCTCATTCTGAGAGCTGCGGAGGAGAAGCAGCATCTGTGGAGGAGAAGTGGCTTCTCAGATTTGCCATGCGGGCAGGGAATATCCTGGAGCCTCTGTAGAGGAGCAGGTGGCAAATCCCAGTATTGGGGATGGCAAAAAGGATGTTGGCAGATCCCCTTGGTCCCTAGGAACAGCAGGATCAGCCTCCTCTCCAAGCACAGCAGCTCTGTATAACATGGGAAAATCATCGTTAGCCCTGCAGGCGCTGTGACACATGAGGACCACTCTGGCTTAACAGCTCTCAGAGAGATAAGCTCATTGCTGGATAACTGAGGAGAGCAGGAGATGTGCAGTAAGCCCTCCCTTCAACCTTTGCTCTTAGTGCTGCTGGAGCTGACACTGCATCCTTCTTCCAGAGACAGCCAGGAGTTTCCTGGGAGCTGCTAGCAGACCTCTTAAGGAGCAGGGCAGCCCCTGTGAGAGCTGAGAAACCAGTCAGGGTTAGGGCAGTGTGGGGGTGTCCCCAGGCAGGTTCCCAAAGCAGCAGGCAGCAGTCTCTGGATGCAGTGTGGTTCTGTTTCTGCCCAGGTTGAAGCCTCACAGGATGGTGCAGGACCTTCGTGTGTAACCCCCCGGGCTCCAAGCAGTGCTGCCGGGCCCCAGGCCCCTCTGGAGATGAATCTTTGCTGGAACGAGATCAAAAAAAAATCCCACAGCCTTCGGTAAGAGTTCTGCCTGGAGCAAGCTCCAGGCTGGCCTGGCCTCCCAGCCTTGCCTGCTGCTTGTGATTGTCAGGAGGTTTTTGAACTTTTTTCTTGGTGAGCCAGATGAATTCCCAGCGACCTTGGCTCAGCTGCCCTTCTGGTCCACAGACCAGAATCTCCTTTTGCTGGAAAGCATCTCCTCCATTTCTACCCATCCCATTCTCTCCTTCCTGCCCTCCTTCCCTGCTGCTTGCTTTCTGCTGCTCTCTCTATCCTCTGCCACCTCTGCAGTTGTCTCTTTTTGCCCCATGGCTTTGCCTCCACCTCCTCTGTGCCTGTCCCTTTGCTGGGAGCCCTCTCCACTGCGTGAGGACAACATGCCTTCCAGACTGTCAGAGTTTGCAGCTCCACAGCCAGCATGACAGAGAGCTTAACTGGGGCGTGTTAATTGTCTCCTGCCTTAATCCAAGGCTCCTGGAAGCTGCCCAGACATGTAAATGCCATTCCAAGCCCCCCTTGCTGGCCAGAGCAGTTCTGACCCACAGGCAAACACAGAATGAGTGTCCTCAACTCTGGCTCCAGGGTGAGGAATAGCTTTGGTTTCTTGTCCTCAGTGCCTCCACGCCTCACCCCACCTGGCAGTGCAGCCTCTCTGCTGGCTGGGGGTCATGCCCAGCCCATGCTGAGGTGTGCTGCCAGTCTCTGAGGAGGTCCTGGGGGTCACCACCCAGCCATGGTGCTGTGCTTGCCCTCCTCAGGGAACCTGCTCCTCTCCTGTCTGTCTGTCTGTCTATCTCACTGTCCTTGCTCTCCTGCCAGGGCTCGGCTGGAGGCCTTCTCTGACCACAGTGGGAAGCTGCAGGTGCCTCTGCAGGAGATCATTGACTGGCTGGGGCAGAAGGATGAGGAGCTGTCAGCACAGCTGCCCCTGCGGGGAGATGTTCTCCTGGTGCAGCAGGAGAAGGAGACACACGCGGTGCGTTCCTCCTGCCTCCCCTGCTCGTGGGCTGGGCTCTGGGTGGGCAGCCCTGCTTGGGACCCCTGCCTCGTGTCCCTGCCTGTGCCACAGCCTGTGGGGGCACCAGTTCTTGAGTGTCTCCATCTCTGCTTCCTGAGAAAAGGCAGAGCCCATCTGGTTTTGGGCAATAAACGCACATTACAGCCTCGAGTCACCTGCAGTAAACCCTGTCATTTGTGGTGGTTTCCCTGCATCCCACCTCTCACTGGCCTCTGCTTTTGGGATCCTGGAGGGTAAGAAGGCTGGTTGGTCTAGGGGCAGTCCTGTGGCTGGGACATGAGTGAAGCCTGCAGGAACGTGTTATCATCATATCTGAAACACCCAGACAGATCAGAGTTTCCTGCTCCCATGCTCACAGGATTTCCTTCTCACCGCCAGTGGCTGTTGAGCTTTAGTTGTTCTTACCTTGAAAACAAAACTAAAATGTTTACTGCTGCTATCCCTTATCCTTGCTGGAGCTTCCCTGGTGCACAAACAACCCATCCAGCAGACAGCACTGCTGTGGGAGCTGCAGTTGAGGGGAGAAGAGGACATACTAGACTAGCGTGCCTCTGAAGCCTTCCCTGGCAGATGTGCTGCTTTGAGGCATCCTGCTGTTCCTCTCCTTGCTCCTGCAGCAGCTGGACCTGTTGCTGAGCAGCTGCTGGAAGGATTGTTAGTGTGGCCGTGCTCTCGCTGCACGAGTGAAGAGCGTCTCCAAGCAGTGCCTCTGAAAGCACCATAAATAAAACAGCTCCTCTTGTGCAGCCCTGGCTCAACACACCATTCTGGGCTTGCTGTTCTGTCTCCTCACTCCAGCAAAGCTGCAGGTCAAACCTCTGCAGGAGGCACCTTCTGGAAGGTGGTCGTTCCTTCCCTGAACTGCAAAAATATTTCTCTTAGCACTGACTTATCTCTATGCCTCCAGTGTGGTTTGGGACTTGGGGTGAATAAATCAGCATTTGGCAAGGGGACAGCCAGGACATAACTTTCTGGCTCAGCCTGCTGTCTCATCTCTGTGCTCTACTCTCCAGGTTTTCATGGAAGAAGTGAAGTCTCGGGGACCGTACATTTACTCTGTCCTGGAATCAGCACAGGCTTTCCTTTCCCAGCACCCATTTGAGGAATTAGAAGAACCAACTTTGGAAAGCAAAGGTCTGTGGAGCTCCCCCTTTTTTATTCTCTGGTTTTACAGCTCCTCCTGGGCTGGCCCAGAGAGGGTGGAGTGGAGGTGGCTGCTGTGGCACAAAGGAGCACATCTGCCTCACACCACTGTGCCCAGTGCTTTGGCCAAAGGCCAGACTGGCACAGAGCAGTGTCACTGTCCCAGGCACAGGCAGAGGCTCCTGGTGCAGTCCATGATGGGGGCACTTGATGAGGCAGCACCAGATGTGCTCTGGGGTTGGTTTTTAAAAGGCAGCACAGCTTCTGCCTGTGAGTACAGAGGGGCTGGATACCTAGAGGAGCTGGTGCAGAGATGGATATTATTATTATTTATTATCCCAGATTTCCCTAGATTTTTCAATCTCTCATTCCTCTCTCCTCCCTCCATCCCTTGCCCCACTCTCCTCTGGGCTGGGCTCTCATTTTTGCTGCCTGTTCCCCTCCTGCTTTTCCCTCCCAGATGTGTCTCCCCGGCACCGCATCCAGAACATCAGCCGCTTTGTCTGGAAGCAGGCCAACGTGGCCAGTGAGCTCTGGGAGAAGCTCACAGCCCGCTGCGTGGACCAGCACCGCCACATTGAACGGACCCTGGAGCAGCTGCTGGAGATTAAAGGGGCTATGGAAGAGCTCAGCACCACCCTGGACCAGGCTGAAAGCGTGAAGGAGACCTGGGAACCCATCGGGGACCTCTTCATTGACTCCTTGCCGGAGCACATCCAGTCAACCAAGGTACTCCTGGCTCTGAGGAGGCCCCACTTGGCCATGGAGGTGATGAAATGTTGCTTCCCAGGAGGACAGGACTGCTCCCATGGACTGCTCAGTCCAAGGCAGCCTCATTCCCTGGGATCTCAGGGCCTCCTTTTCCCCCAGCCCCCCTGCTTTGTGAGGGGGGCTTTGCCCAGCACTGTCCTGAGCAGCTGGCCATGCTGAGCACCTTGTCATGGCACAGACCTTACACAGGTACAATGGCTCAGCATTGTTGAGTCATTGTCCCCTTTTCATTTATCAGGAGTAATCTGCAGCCTGGTTAGCTGGGTTGGGTATTTTTTCCTTTGCTAAATTACCCTGTGGGAGGGTTAGTCAGCAGTGCCTTGGCAGCCACTGGCCCACCCTAGCTTGTAGCAAAGGAAAAAGATGCAAGTTCTGGCTACTCACCTCCTTCTTTTCCTTTTCCTGTGTGCCTGGGCATTGGACTCCAGCTGTTCAAAGAGGAGCTCTCCCCCATGAAGGATGGGGTGAAAGTGGTCAATGATCTTGCACACCAGCTTGCCATCTCAGATGTCCACCTGTGCATGGAGAATTCCCGCACCCTGGAGCAGATCAACACCCGCTGGAAACAGCTGCAGGTGGGAAGGAGCCAGGGGCAAGCACTGCAAATAAACCATGGGCAGGAGGATGCTGGGGAGGGCTGCCACTGCTGAGCTTCAAGGATGATAAATAAGGTTTGGCACAGCAGGATGTTATAGCTGGTGTTCCTGGAAGAGAAAAACATCGGGAAAGAGTCTGGTAAATCTGCAGAGATCTTGGTCAGGAAAAGGCAGTGGGAGGAACAAAGGGACAATCAGGATGTGTTGTTGGAGGGGTCAGTACCAGCTGGGAGTGCTTTGATGCCTGTGACAGTATGGATACAGGTGAGCTGGAGATGTGGCTGTGCTGCCTCAGCCTGGGGGAGGATTTAGCAGGCTGGAGGAAGACACAAACACCAAGACAGGAGAGGAAGGAAGAGCATCTGTGTGCTGGGGCATGTCTGAGTCCACCCACAAGCCTTCCTGAATGGGTCATCAATCCAAAATGCCTGTTGGACTGCCTGTGAATTATGTTTCAATCCTCCAGGCCTCCATAAACGAACGCCTGAAGCAGCTGCAGGATGCCCACCGGGACTTTGGGCCAGGCTCCCAGCACTTCCTCTCCTGTACGTGAGTGGGTCCCCTTGGCATGAGGCTGCCTCTGCAGAGCAGCCTGGGCTGTGGCACAGGAAAACAGGGTGCAAAGTCCTGTTGCTGAGCCCAGAGCCATGCTGGAGGCTGGAAAAGGACCCAGGCTGGTTCCTGGTGCACGGAAGCCAAAGCAGGAGGCATCTCCAAAGTTGGAATTGTGCTGCCTCACCTTGTGGGACCAAGGGTGGGACGTGAGTGTGGTTTCCCTTCAGAGCACAGAGCTGTGACACTCGCAGCAGCAGCTCCCAGGGGACACTGGGACTGTCAGCCCCAGAGCAAGACAACAGATGGCAGGAAAAGGCAGTCCCTCATATCCTGTGATAGTTATTTGGAGGCTAAAAATGTGCCTTTTCAGGAGGTTTTCATTTGTGTGACGAGGCAGAGGGATGCTGTTTTTACAGATCAGAGCTGTTGGCTGACAGCTCTCAGTCCTGCAAAGGGTAGGCAGCAGGTTGTGCTCCAGAGCCTGGGGTCCATCCTTGGAAATGCTGAGCCCTGCAGAGTCTCCGGATGTCAGTGGGATTTGTTGGCCTGAGCTTCTCTGCACACTCCTATCTGAAAGGAAGAATGACTTTTCCAGTTGTTGGAATTGATACACTACCTGTGAAAAAGGGAAATAACTGAGGGTCATGCCATGGTTGCCATCCTCTCTATAACACAGGGTGGCAGGCAGCTGGAATGGGATGAACCTCATCTTCCCAAGATACTGCAGCTGGCACAGAGAGCAGGAATAACAGGAACAGCAGATGCTTTGGGTGTCTGAGCCTGGTCATAACCACCAGTGCTATGTCTGTGTGTCCAAATCTCATCTGCTATGAGCCCTGCCCACTGGTGACCACAAGGTTGCCTTGGGCATCATCAGGAGCATCAGGAAATGTCTCTTCCTGAGTTCTGAGCTCAGCCAGATACAAAGCCCCTGGCTTGAGAGGCAAGACGTCTCTAACAAGACCAGCAGTCTTGAGCCTTTTTTATAGGCAGCATCCCCTTGCCTGCACCAACACCTCCAGCTGGTGATTTGGGAAGATGCAGCCTTTTCAGAGGCACCCACCTGTTGGCACAGTCCTGCTGGGCTGGCATCAGAATCAGCATCAGCTTAGAGGAGCATTTGGTGTTGATGTGACACGTGTTTCTCTCCTTGCAGCCTCTGTCCAGGTCCCCTGGGAGCGAGCCATTTCCCCCAACAAAGTGCCATACTACATCAAGTGAGTGTGTTCCCAAAGACAGCCCCACGTCTTCCCTGGCTTAGTGGGATCAGGAACTGGGCACCAATGAGGAGAGGGGGGCAATGAGCAGAGTGGAGTGAGAACTCACCTCCAGTGAAGCAGGTCTTCCTCAGCCTGGCAGATCCAGGCTTTCCCTGCCTGCTGGGATGCCCAAGATGAGGGGAAAGCCCAGCTGGAAGGAGAGAGGGCTGGCATCGAGGGGGAAATCCTACTGTGGGCATCCTTCATGCTGCTGTGACTGGGGAGTGGGCTCAGTGGGATGCAGCAGTGTCTGCAGACACTGAAACACTTGCTCCCAGCACTGGCCAGGTCCTTTTTTTCATCTCTTATGGCAGCTTTTGGTTACCAGGTTGACTCTTGGTCTCCATCTATTTTGCTTCCAGCCACCAGGCCCAGACGACGTGCTGGGACCACCCAAAGATGACAGAGTTGTACCAGACGCTGGGTAAGGAGGCTGCCACAGAACCATTTGAGTAGTTCTTGCCTTTTTGCAGCATGGGGTGCTCGTGAGATTCCCCCAGGCCGCCTGCTCCCCTCTGTGGCAACCCCAAAGCAGTGGGGTGTGAGCCCTGCCAGGCTCTGCTCCCCACTCTCCTGCACGTGCTCTGCTGCTGCTGCTGAGGCTGGGGTCTGACAAGTGCAACTGCTGCTTCCTGCCCTGGAGATAAGGATGTTGTGCTGTGGTTTTATTCTTGTTTTCCTGTGTCCCTGCAGCGGATTTGAACAACATCAAGTTCTCGGCATATCGGACGGCCATGAAACTCCGGCGGGTGCAAAAAGCCCTTCGATGTGAGTGTGGGAAGGGTTTCCCTCCTGCTGGGCCTCCCTCAGTGAAGGCATTAAACTAACACAAGCTTTTAGCAGCACATCAAAGGCAGGAGGCACCAGGGGACAGGTAGCTGAGGCGAGAAACCAGGAAAATCAGCCTGGGAAGCTGAGTGAATCCACCAGTCTGTGTCAGCGCCTTTCTTTGCAGGCTTGGGGTGGGAGTGACTCAAGGGCAGGTGTTACCCAAAGGGATACGAGAACAAAGTGGTCCAGCTCCGGGTTACAAAGCTCTGGGGTCAGGCAGGAGTTCACCAAGCAGCTCCAAAGGAGCATGGAGAAGGTGTGGATGTAACTGAGGGATGAAACCAGCCTCACTGGCAGGGACAGAGAGGCTTCACTGCTTAAAGAGGAGGAAGGGAGCCAATAAATCTGAGTCCTGTACTCCTTGTGCAAACTGGAGGATTAATAGCCAGGTGAATATGATACGACAGGAGTTCAAACGTCTCTCCAAGAGGTAGCTGCTCCCTAGAAACTGCTGAGGAGTTTCTGGTGGAACTGGCAAGCAGGCAGATGGGAGTGTGATAGATGCAGCATCCTTGGCTGCTCAGAGCTTTTGACAAAGCCTCTCACCTAAGGCTCTGTCAAAATTAAGCAGTAGCAGGCTGAGGGAACTCCTCCTCCTGAATTAATTGTTCATGAAGGGGAGGAGGTTCAGCCAGGCAGCAGTGGGGTCCCAGGTATGGCTGGGAGAAGACAAAGAGTCAGGGTAAGAGGAGGTTGAGCTCTCAAGGAGGTGAAACCCTGGCTGTGGAGTATTTTCATAACACTGTGGTGATCAGGCTGTCCTGTACCCGGGGCCATTCAGGGATGATGTAATGCAAATGGAAGAAAGCAGCAGTTGGCTTTTGCCACCCTGTTAAGGTGTCCATGAAGCAGCCAAGGTGTGGAGGAGCAGAGGAGAGCCCTCCTGTGTGCTGCTTGTGCACACAGCTTTGGTTGTGCATCTCTTGCATCTCACAAGCTGCACTGTCACCTTCTTTCCACCCCAGAAACAACTTGGATAAGTGCTCTTTATTCAAGATACACTTGAGGAAAGGGCAAGGAGGTTGCCAAGGCAGCTTTCCCATGATGAGAAATATGGTGGAGTGGCTGTGTAGGGAAGAGGCAGTGAGGGATAGATCAGAGCCATATGCAGTCGTGGGCAGTGTGGACACGAGGGTGGGCAGGAGTGATACTCCCTGGCAGGGAAACTGGGGCTCCCCAGTGCAAGTGTAGCAGCTCTGACAGGAGAAGGGAGGACTTCTCCACTGAGTAAAATTACAGTGTGAAAAAGGCACACAATCCCCTGGGTACTGTGAATATAAATGGTCTCAAAGATGGAAAGACTTTCAGGAGAGAAATATTGCTGGTTGCTAACACAGTAGCACATACAACCTGCAGCCACAGAAATCTGAAAGCAGAGCAGCCAGGGCAGCTCACGCTGTCCTAGCCCTATTCTGGGTTTATTCCTTATCTCCCTCACCCTGTCAGAGCTGGAGACAGGACTGATCCATCTCTGGGCAGTTGCTTGTAGGGTCTGTGTGGGTCTGTGCCCGCTCACCTCCCCACACCAGCCCCACAGGGACCTGGCACGTGCAGAGAGGCCAGCGCTGGGCCCTGCACAGAGCCTTCCATGGGTGGCATTTTCATGGCCATGGCTGGACACAGCAAAGAGGAAGGAAGGGCACACAGAATGGTGGCTCAAGGTGGAGATGTGGTATTTTTGGAGAGGTTTACAGGCCAGAGAGAAATTCTAGGAGCTGCACCCATCCTATCAGTGGGATTAACACTGCCCCAGGTTAGGGCAGGACTGTCTCCCTCTTGGTTCTCACCTCTCTGATTTCCCCTCTGACCCCTCTGCCTGTGCCTCCTGTGCAGTGGACATGGTCACCCTGGGCACAGCTTTGGAAATCTTCAACGAGCACGACCTGCAGCCCAGCGACCGGGCCATGGACGTGGTGGAGGTCATCCACTGCCTGACCGCCCTCTACGAGCGGCTGGAGGAGGAGAGGGGCATCCTGGTCAACGTGCCCCTCTGCGTGGACATGAGCCTCAACTGGCTGCTGAACGTCTTTGACAGGTGCCTCTCCCCCTGTCCCTCCAGCTCTGGGGCTGCCATGCTCAGGAGGAAACCTCCGTGCTGCTCTGCCAGCTGGCAGTGCTGCAGAAAGGTTCTGCCTGCTAGCCAGGGAGGCTGCCTGGGGTGTGCTTGTCTTGATGACCCCCTGCCAAAAAAAAAACAACCCCAGAACCCACTCTGGGACATTTGCCAGCCTGAGAAATGTCTCGTCCTGCAGTGGCCGCAGCGGGAAGATGAGGGCGCTCTCCTTCAAGACGGGCATCGCGTGTCTGTGCGGGACAGAGGTCAAGGAGAAGTTCCAGTGTGAGTCCCTTGTCTCCCTCCCCTAGAACCTGGTGTGAATTCACCTCGGGAAAACAGGAATGGTTTTGTTTCCTGGCTTAGACCTTCTTTGCCCAGGAAGAGCAAAGGAACTGCTTTCCTGCAGTGACTAAGCTGCTTGCATCATCACCTCTCCCTCCCTCCCTGGGCCTACGCCACCAAAATTAGGAGGCGTTTTTGTAGACTGGTGCTGCAGTGATCTTGCTTGCATGGCACTGTAAGGAACAGTGCAGACAAGGCACACAGGAAGGTTATCCAGTGCTTTCCAGAGGGAAAATACCAGGGGGTGCATGGGGGGAAGTAGGTTTCAGGTAAATTGCTTTCTCACTGTGTTTTAACCATGGAATATTGTGGAGGGGAATGTTGTATATCATAGGGAGTACCAAGGGGTTAAATAAAGGGATGATTCATAGAGGACAGGCTATTTGGGGCTGTTTAATAAATGATGCATGTCCAAAGAAGACAATAAAGTGGTTACTAGGAGCTGGAAGGACGCTGCTAAAAGTTATTTAATCACAGCTCGGGTTTTTCCTCTAACTTGAGCTCTTTGCTCAGGGGGTCAGTGGGGTCCCTGGTGTGACCCACTCCCCCGTGCCTGCCCGGTGCTGGGGTGCCAGCTGTGTGCCTGTCCCGCCGCAGATCTCTTCAGCCAGGTGGCCAACGCCGGCGGACTGTGTGACCAGCGCCACCTCGGCGTCCTGCTCCACGAGGCCATCCAGGTGCCGCGCCAGCTGGGGGAGGTGGCGGCCTTCGGGGGCAGCAACGTAGAGCCCAGCATCCGCAGCTGCTTCCGCTTCGTGAGTGCGGGGCCCTCGGCAGCCGTGCTGGGGACAGGCTCCCGAGGTGGCAGGGGAGCCGCACCCCGCTGCAGCTGGGTCCCAGCTCTGAGCAGCCCCTTCCTCCCCCTCCCCAGAGTAATGGGAAGTCTGCCATTGAGGCGTCCCAATTCCTGGAGTGGGCCAACCTGGAGCCGCAGTCCATGGTGTGGCTGGCGGTGCTGCACCGGGTGGCCATGGCCGAGCAGGTGAAGCACCAGACCAAGTGCTCCGTGTGCCGGCAGTGCCCCATCAAGGGATTCAGGTAAGGGCTGAGGGAGCCTGGCCCCAAGGGGAGTGTGTGGTGTCCTGCAGGAGTTTGCTCTGTGCTCTTCTGAGAGCCTGGAGCTCTGCAGCCAGCAGTGTTTCAGGCAGGGCAGAGCAGGTGCCAGCTAAGGGGAAGGAGCAGAGAGCTTTTCTGGGGATTTCAGCCATCAGCACTGTGGCTTCTCTGGGGTGTTAGAACAACACAGGCCACCTCTGTCCCCTCCCACTCACCTCCTCTTGGGCTTCAACCATGTGCTTTGATGACTTCCAGTGCTTCCCTATGGCCTCTTGACCTCTCCAGGTATCGGAGCCTGAAGCAGTTCAATGTGGATATCTGCCAGACCTGCTTCCTCACCGGGCGAGCCAGCAAGGGCAACAAGCTGCACTACCCCATCATGGAGTACTACACCCCGGTACGGGGCTGGGCTGGGCTGGGAGGGCCCTGGCTCCGAGCAGGGCCCCCTGATGGCAGCAGCCTTGTGGTGTTTAGGCTGGTGCAGCCCCACGAGTGGATCCCTTGAGTAGTTTTGTGCCCTCTGCATGCTGGAGGCTGCCTGTGTCCCTGCTGTTCTGGGGCTCGTGCTGAGCAGGGTGCATGCCCCGCAGTGCCCAGCTTGGCCCGTGCCAGCCCCCATGGCAGGCTCACAGAGCTGCTCTGTGCCCTCCTTGCTGCCTCAGTTCCTCCTTGCTGCCTCTTCCCCCATGGGGCTCATGCCCAGCCTGCTTTCCTGGGCACGCTGAGCTGTGGCTCCCCACTTTTCATTAAACAGGCACCTTTGTGTCTCTGCAGACCACATCCAGTGAGAACATGAGGGACTTTGCCACGACACTGAAGAACAAGTTTCGTTCCAAGCAGTACTTCAGCAAGCACCCCCAGAGGGGTTACCTGCCCGTGCAGTCCGTGCTCGAGGCTGACTTCTCTGAGACGTGAGTTGGCTGTGCCCTGGGTGGTGTCTTTTGGCCCAGAATGAGACTTGAGCTCTGTGGATGGAAAGAGCAGCTCAGCTCCTACAGGGCTCCTGGGGAGGGCTGCAGGAGCTCTGGGGGGAGGATGTGACACCTTGTTCTGGAAGGCACAGAGATTTCAGTCTGTGTCCGGCCCATCCCTGGCCCTTCTCAGCCGGGTGGGATCAGCCTCTCCCGAGCCGTGCTGATCCCCGCGCATCTCTTGCAGCCCCGCCTCCTCCCCGATGTTGCCGCACGCTGACACACACTCCCGGATCGAGCACTTTGCCAGCAGGTACCGCCGCGGGGCTCTGCCCTCCTGCCCGGGCACGGAGCACCACCCCGACGGGTGTGGGGGGGCTTTGGGGCGGATATATGGTCACAGACCCCTCCAGCCCCAGCACGCTGCAGAGGCAGGCAGGCAGCCTGGAGGTGGCTGATGCTGTGTAAATTGGCAGCAAAGGCCGTGCATTTGACAGCAGATGTCTCAGTGATGCAGCAGCCTTCATGTGCTGTCCTGCTCTTCCCAGAAGGAGCTGCTGGATGCATTCTCAGCAGGCACATCCCTCAGTGTCCTGTCCTGCTCTGTGTCCTCACCAGAGCTCTTTGCCAGCTCCCCACTGCTGCTGCCTTGTGGTTTGTAGTGCCTCTGCCCTCGCTGTGGGGACCCAAGGGAGCCTGTACTTGTAGCTCAGGTCCCAGGCTGGAGCTGGAATTCTTACACCCCTTTCCTCTGCTTGTGAGAGAGGAGGCTGAGCTGACTGCACAGCAGCAGCTCTTTATTCTAGAGACTTACACCCAGAGCAGCAGTGTATTCTGGTTTTTAAAAAGGCAGAACTCTCTAGAGCCTGTGCAGAGGTGCAGGAGGAGCCTGGGCAGACTGGTGCAGGCCAGGTGGGAGACCCTGCCAGAGAGGAGTCTTGAAAGGGCTGCTGCAAGTAGGGTGCACTGAGCAGACATTTAGGGTGTCTCTGACCATATCTCAACCTTTTTCTCCTCCCTCCAGGCTTGCAGAAATGGAAAGCCAGAGTTGTTCCTTCTTCAGTGATAGCCTGTCCCCTGATGACAGCCTGTGAGTTCTCCTTTTCCTTCTCCTCTCCTGATGAGCCAGGGCTCCTGTGGCTCTGTCCATGCCTAGCCAGGGTACAGAAATGCTTTCCTTCCCAATCCCAGTGAGTGAGAGGCTCTGGGGCACCCCCAGCTACCAGGGATGCTGAGCCCCTTCTGAGCTCTAGGCCTGGAGCTGCCAGGAGCTCCCCTCTGAACCTGCCTCCCTCCGTGCTGTCCTTCCCCAAGGGCACACAAATCCCATGATTTTCCCAATTAAAGTGTTTCTCCACCTGCTGGAACAGGGACGAGGACCAGTACCTGCTGCGCCATTCCAGCCCCATCACTGACAGAGAGCCTGGGGGCAGCCAGCAGCTTCCAGGAAGCCTCAACATGGATGACAAGGGAGAGCTGGAGAGAGTCCTGGCCCACTTGGAGGATGAGAACAGGTAGAGACATGGGCAGCTCTGAAAGTGGGGGTTATAGCCTTGTAGAGCTCAGAGTGGAGCCAGGGGGTGCTGCTGGGTCTGGAGGTGGGGATTGCAGATGCTGAGAGGGCAGTTTTGGAGGGTGTCTAAGCTGAGCACTAAAACTGAGTGAGGGTATGCTCTCCAAGGAAGGGAGAAGACTCTGTTCCCCAAAATCCTCCTTCCTACATCCACAGAACCTGTTCCCTCCTGAACCCCAAATGGGTTAAAGTGAGCCCAGGGCACTCTGTCTTTTTTGTCCCTGAGGCCCTCATTAACAGTGGTATTGCTGCTCTGGAGCACACAGGGTGAAGCTCTAGCAGGGCTCACCAGCTCAGGAGGAGGTGATGCTTTCCAGGGAAGTGGTTGCCTATCTGTGAACCCCCTGTGTGGGGCAGAACCACAGCCAGGCCACTCTGCACTGCAGCATCCTGGCCCTTAAGCTCCACAAATGGCAAAGCTTTGAGTCCCCAGTGTGCAGCTCCCGGGTGTTCCCAGCAGTCTCTAGGAAGGATTGAGAGGATGCTGACCTGGGCTGTCCTGCAGGATCCTCCAGGGAGAGCTGAGACGTTTGAAATGGCAGCATGATGAGGCAGTGGAGTCTCCAAGCTTGGCCACAGGCTCTCCTGAGTCGGTGCAGGACCCTCGTAACGACGAGCTCCTGGCGGAAGCACGGATCCTGCGGCAGCACAAGAGCCGCCTGGAGACACGGATGCAGATCCTGGAGGACCACAACAAGCAGCTGGAGTCACAGCTGCACAGGCTGAGGGAGCTGCTGCTGCAGGTATGCTCAGGGCAAGGATGGGGTGGGCTTTGCCACAGCAGAGCTGTGACAGTGGCACAGAGGGATGGGCAGAGCAGGGGAAGCCAAGGCCGGAGGATTGTGACAAGCTTCTCTTAACAACTGTTCTCACTCCAGCCTCCAGCAGAGTCAGAAGGGAATGGCTCAGCAGCCTCTTCCTTGGCTTCATCTCCACATCAGTCAGAAAGCAGCCAGGCAAAGGAGAAAGAGCACAACACCCCTGACACTGAAACTGCAGGTGAGGTTTGGGCTTGGGCTGAGCTCCTGGCCCTTGTTTCTGTGCTGCAGGAGGCTGCCTGCACCCTGCCATCCTGCAGAGATGCTGGCAGCCAGCTGAATGTCCAGAGGGCCTTTTCATATCCCCCTGCCTTCATCTCACTGCAGATGAGGTGGAAGCCAAAACCCAGGAAGTCAGCATGTGCCTGGAGGATATCATGGAGAAGCTGCGGAGCGCCTTCCCCAACTCTCGAGGTACTTGAGTGCAATCCTCTCCTGCTTCTCACTGCTCCCTCAGGTGAGGTTTTCCCCACAGAGCCCCATCCCAGCTCCCCTGCGACAGCTGATGGCCTGCAGTGCTTCAGCCAAGAGCTTTGCTGCTGCAGTGCTGCTGGGACGGGTGCATGGCCTGGGAATGGAGGAGGAGGAGGAGGCTTCACACCTGCAAGGAGAAGCAATCAGAGCTGCCAAGAGCACAGACCAAACAGATCCCTGTGATGAGCTGCAAGGCAGCCTCCTGCCCTGCTCAGGAGCCTGCACCCCACGGGGCTCCCACCGTGAGGACGGACAGATGTGCCAGCACCACCTGCAGCGACAGCTTTGAGCCAGCTCCTGGCTTCATCCCTGTCCAGACCCCTCTGCAGGAGAGCTGGAGGCCCCAGTAGCCTGGTGAGATGGAAGCAATGCTCTCCTGGCTGCTCATGGACAGCTCTTCCCAGCAGGGATGGAGACTGGGGGATGTGTGTGTGGGTGGCACTCCTCTCACTCTGGGTTTTGGTGTTGGTCATTCTGCTCTTTCCCTCTGTGCTCCAGTGCAGGAGCAGCACTTGGTCTCTTGCCCAGGCTGCCAGAGGGAGACATGGCTTGGGGCCAGCACTAACACGAGGTGGTGGCTGCCCATGCAGACTCTTGCCCACTTTCTGCCATCCCTGAGCAGGATCCTCCTGGCTCTGCAGCAGCCCCTTCTAACCAGGCGGCTCTGGGTCCTGATTTCCTGACCTGTCTATTTCTCTTTCAGGTATGACCTCCCTTATCTAACACCTCCTGTGAGCCAGAGGCTTTTCCTAACCAGCTACCTGGCTGCTTTCCTCCCCCTCTCTCCCTGCCATGCTCCCTGTGCTGCAGCAGACCTCACACAGACTCCCTCCGAGCTGGTGGTGCAGGATGCTTGCCAGCTCCAGAAGAACTCAGGGGAACATAGGTCATGCAGGAGTGGGACTGTGGGCTCCCCAGGAGGTTTGGTCACTCAGCCACAGTGCCCAAGCCTGGGTGGGATTGTTCAGAAGAACTGAAGCCATGAGAACTGCCTGTCTCCCCTGGCACCCATGGGCTGCTGCCTTTGCCTGTAGCCCTCGGGGGATGCAGAGCTCAGCATCCCACTCTTCATTCATGTCCAGGAGCCTCCAGGTCTATGGGCACCCAAACACTCCTGGAGCCAGGCAATTTTAAAAATAACTCTTTGTAACAGTAACCAGCTGCCAGCCTTATGGTTTGAACTCTGCCACCCAAGGCTCTGCTGCCAGCCAGGCACACACCACCAGGAGAGAGTCTGTGAGGTTTATGGAGTAGGGATTGAGTCCATGTTAGAGCTTCAGCCCAGATTAGTAGCCTTATATTGAGAGGGTCTTTATAACAGAGCCTTATTGTTTAATTTGCATATATTTCTATATATTATATATATATACTGTACTTAAATACTCTCATGGACTCACTCTATTAAACTCTAATACCTTAAGTGTAGCTGCCCTTCACTTTCAGAGCAGCCCAACTCCTGCTCCCAGGGGAGCCAGCACCTTCCCTGTTGCTGGTGTTGCCTTGCAGGGCTGCTGAGGGAGCTCAGTGAGGGCTACACCCACAGCAGGTACTTCATCCTGCCTGGTTCCCTGGGGACCTGTGCCTTTGGATGCTGCAGAGAGCCTGTCCTGCACAGAGGCAGCTCCATCCCTCAGCTCCTGCAGGGAGGGGTTTCTCCAGCCATACTCCAGCCCTGAGCCCACCTTGTTCTGATGCAAGTGCAGGGCAGTGTGGGAGGGCAGCAGGACAGGCAGGGCCCCTCCTTGCTGTCCCCAGGGGGCAGCTGCCCTGCTGCTGCCCCAGCTTTGAGCTGAGCTGTGGGGCTGGAGGCCCTCGATGGAAGTGCAGGGAGGCTGCTCTGGCAGAGGGCAGCTTGGGGCTGGTGGCTCCTGGTCCCCAGGAGTCCCTCGGGCTGTCTGGGGCTGTGTTATGTCGAGAAAGAGGCAGAGTCAAGTGCTGCAGGGTAACCCAGAGCAGGGGCTGAGATGGCCCTGGTGCCCTGGAGACGTTGTGGAGAGGTGAGAGGCTTGAGCCCTCGGGGCAGGGCAGGGCAGGGCTGCACATTGGGGTGAAACATCCCACTGAAACAGGGGTGCAAGGACAGAGCCAGGGCTGTTGTTGCTGGCTGGGACAGGACACGGGGCTGAGCTGTCTGGGGAGGATGTGCCCAGGGCAGGGTGTCAGGCCCAGGGCTGTGGGCTTGGCTCTGGGCTGTTGGCAGAGGTGAGGAGCACTGCCCACCCCAGTGTGAGCCTTACAGCCAGGGCTGCTCTGCAGGTCGTGCTCCAGTGTCTGCTGGCAGCAGCGTGGGTGGCTGTCCTTGCTGTGCCCTGTCCCGGCCAGGTGAGTGGCAGGAGGGCAGGGTGGTGGCATTAGGGTGGCTTTGGGCTTGCTGTGTCAGGCTGCAGTGAGAGGGACCACAGGCCAGCCTGTGAGACCCAGCTGGACCCCTCTGTTATCCCAGGGGCAGCATGGGAGCAGCGTGGGGAGCAGCAGAGTGAGGCTTGGCCTGAGGGTGTTGTCAGGAGTATCCAGCCTTGGGGGGACACTGGAGGGAGAAAAAGGGCAGGATGAGGACAGAGCTGCTGGCCCCAGTGCCAGGTGTGGGGAGCAGAGGTGGCCAGGTTGGGTGCCTGGGCTGTGTTTGGGAGCCAGGATGTGTCAGGGAGGGGAGCAGGCTGGCTAATGCTCTGGTAACCATGTACTGTGGTGCTGCTGTCCTCACTGCTTTGTGTCAACTCTGCTCTGGAAAGAGAATAAATTTGTATTTATACTGAGACCTGGATGAGTGCTCTGGCCTCTTCTATCCGTGTGCCTCGCTGAGTCAGCTCCTGTTGCTGTGCCATCCTGGCACTGCTCCTGCAGGGACACAGCCTGCACTGTGCCACCCTGGCTGGCCACACCACTTGAGGCAGAACAGAAGCTGTGAACAGAGCCCCAGGACCCCCAGACACAGGTGTGTGTCCCCCACCATCTTCATCCTCTTCCAACAAGGTCTGTTCAGGCCGTGTGGCTGCCTGAGGGGGGGACAGGAGCTGTGTGGGGACAGTCCCTCTTTTTCACCCAGGAGCCTTGGTGAGGAATCCCTTCAGCCCCAGGCAGGAGGCAGAGAGCAGTGAGGGGCAAGGCAGTCCTCTCCTCCTTTCTCTCTGAGCTCCATGAAGTTTTCAGTGCCTGGAGGTGTCTGGATGCCTCAGCCCCAAGGGCTGCCCATGTTTGCTGTGCCTTTGTGGCACAATAAGCGATTCAGATGAAAAATAGTTAGGGGCTCTTGGGCTCTCTCTACCCTCCAGACTTGGCTGATGGTGAATCCTGCCCAGGACAGACAAATTTTGGGCTGGACCTGCTCTCAGCCCTGCCTGTAGGGGCTGGCAGTGCTGGGAAAAGCCCTGACACGGTGCCACTGCAGGGACGTTTGGGGGACACTCACTCAGGAGAGATTTAGGAGTTGAAGGGGGGTGAAATGCAGCCTCCTTACCCACCCCTCCCAAGAGCAGCACAGACTGCCCCATCCCTGCCCCGCGGGCTCCAGGGCAGGGCGGGAGGTGTGGGATGTGCTCAGGGAAGCCGGTCACGTTCAGGAACAATCCCAGCCCAGGGTGCCAGGGAAGAGGTTTTATTTCTCGGCCAGCAAAGCTCGGTGGCGCCCAGCTGAAAGGCGCCGGGGCAGGGGTGCTGCTGCAGGGTGAGGACAGCATTGTCTCCGTGTCACTGCCGGGCCAGTCCCCGGCCCCGGGGCTCCCTCTCAGGGTGCTGGAGCGCTGCTGCCTGTGCTGTGCCTCTTTGTCAGCGGCCTGGCAGCTGTTCCCCGAGCAGGGGCACTGACCCTGCTCAGGGCTGCTCATGGCCCTGCTCTTTGCTGTGCTGCTCCAGGGGTGCAGCAGCCCCTCCTCTCGCTGCTATTTTTGCCCCTCCACCCAGCTCCTCACCTTCCCCAGGGGTGAAGCTCTCTGGGGGGATGTTGCCTTCCCCAGAATTTCCTTGTGGACTGCCTGCTGCCTGCTCCCTACAGCTCTCCTCTTCCAGAGCCTCTCCAGATGTTTTATCCTCCAGCCCTGGGGGCCCCTCAGCTGGACCCAGCCCCTTGCTGGGAGGTCCCAGATGTGGGGCTCCCTTTGGCTGAGCCTGGGCCTCACTCCCTGTGCCAGCTCCCTCTGCTCCACTGGCTCCTTGCTCCAACCCCTGCACCAGCTCTGCTGCCTTTGTCTCCCCTATTTTCCCACATTGCCCTGTTGGCTTTTCTATTTTTGCTGGTAGACACTCTTTCTCTTTGTCCTTCTCCGCTTTCCCTTTCACTACTGCCTCCTCCTCCTCCCTCTCCTTTTCTTCTTCCATTTCTTCTTCCTTTCCTTCTTCACCCTCTTTTAATTTCTCATCTTCTTCTTCTGCTCCCCTCTCCCCCTTCTCCTCTCTCTCCCCTTTGTCTTCCTTTTCTTCTCTGTCTACCTCCTCCTCCTCCACTTTTCCATCTTCATCCTCTGCCTCCCTCTCAACCTTTTCCTCTTCGCTCTCCTCTTTTTCTTCCTTTTCTTCCTCTTTCTTCTCCTCTTCCCCCTCCTCTTCTTCCTCTTCCCTCTCCTCCTCTTTCTCATCTTCCTCCTCTGTCCCCAGGCTCTCTGGCTTTGCCTCACAGGTGCCCAGGTTTAATTCTTCCCCCTCTGCTGTCTGATCCCTCCTTTCCACCTCTTCTCCTACAGGCTCTCCCCGGGCTTCTTCTCCTCCTGGTGCTGCCCCTTCACCCCCAGCCCTGGGGGTCCCTTGTTCTGCCTGGGGAGCCCCGGGTTGTTCTGCTACTTCAGTCTCAGCACCCTGCTCCCCCTGCCCAGGGCTCTCCCGGACCCCAGGCTCACCCTGAGGTGCCCCATCACCCACCTCCCTGCTCTCACGGCCCTTCACACCCTGGGATGATTGGAAGAGGCCCTGGTAGCGCTTCCTATCCTCCACGTGCTTCTTCCTCATCCTCTCCCCCAGCTGCTTCAGCTCCTTCTTCACCGCCGCCGCCATGGAGGGGTCGAGGTGAGCCACGCGCTGGAAATCCTCCCGTGCCTCCCTCTCGTTCCACACAGCAGCGTGGGCCTTTGCCCTCTTGAAATAGGCCTTGGCATTGTCTGCCAGGAGAGAAGAGCCCTCAGTGGGGCTCCTGCAGCTCGGGGCACCAGCCACAGGAGCTGGGGACATGAAGCACATGGGGCTTCACGTGGGGTGGACACACCTGTAGGGAGGGCAGCTGTGCACTGCCACTGTGGGCAGCAGGGCACAGGCAGTGCAGGGATCATCGTGGAAAGGGGAAATGTGATGGGGAGGAGACATTGTGGGCAGGGGAAAGCAGTGACATGAGCACTGTCATGAGCAGGGCAAACTGGGACCAGATGACACAGGTACTATCACAGGCAGAGGGACACAGGATGAGCATTGTCACGGATGGGGGGATTCAGAGGAGGGAGTCTCTGGGAGCCACGGGCACAGCAGGGGTGGGATGCAGGGCACAGGTACCATTGTGCTTCTGGAGAAGCTCCGTGGTGTGCTCCAGCACCTCGTAGTACTCGCCGAGCTCCAGCTGGCACTGGCAGTAGTTGAGCACCAGTGGTGTGACCAGGTTCTCCAGCTTCAGCCAGCCATCCTCCCACGGCTTCTCCTGCCCCACCAGCAACCACAGGCAGCTCATGGCTCAGTCCATCCCCTCCCAGGCACCCCAGGCACTCAGGGAAGCGCTTTGAGGTGTGACCCAGGCAGGGAAGGGGAGGTGTTGGCCCTGCTGACCTTGGCCTGGAGGTTCCTGAGGCAGATGACGGCCTCCTGGTACTTGGCCGCCGCCTGTGCGAACTCCCTGCGCAGCACCAGGCGGTTTCCCTCGCTGTGCAGCACGGGCACTGCTGCCAGCTTCTCCTCCTTGCTCATGGCCCAGGTGTCTCGTTTGTACGCTGAGGGATCCTCCACCTGTGCCAGCAGGAGGAGCTGAGCGGCCTGTGCCAGCTGTTCCCTCTCTGGCACCATCCCCGCCATCCCCCTTACCCGGAACAGCTCCATGATGAAGATGAGAGGCTGAGGCGTCCTCTGCAGCTCGTCCAGGTCATCGTAGCCTGTGCTGTGGTAGTCAAACATGTTGCCCATGCCACAGCGGTGCTTCTGGCCTTCCAGGGGGTCCCGTCCCTCGGCGATCCTCCGCATGCCCCTGGAGACCAGGGCATACATGCCTGTGTGCTGCAAGGAGGGGAGTGCCCCGCTCAGCCCTGAGGGGCCGTCTGCACCCCCTTGTCTGGGGCAGCCCCCGTGGTGCTGAGGCCAAGTGACAGCCTGTGTTTGCACCAGGCAAGGCCAGAGCATTTCTGAGATACATGATCCCGTGTCCTGGCTCTGCAGGAAGGAGGGAAGTGGGCATCTCTAGGCCCCTCACTCACAATGGCGTCGCACCAGAACTCGGCCACCTCCCCAATCCTCATGGAGCTGAGCAGCGTCTCCCAGATCTCCAGCTTGAACATCTTGCCCACGATGATCTCCATGGGCATGCCAGCTTCCCGGCTGTCATCGATCACCGTGCGCTCAAAGTCATCCTTCAGCGTCTGGAAGTGGAAGGTGAACTGCCCCAGAGAGAGCCCAGTGGTGAGACTGCCCTCAGCAGCCACCAAGACCTCAGCTGTGGCCTCAAGCCTGCTCCCAGCACCGTGCTGGTGTGACTGGCAGCTCTCCCTCCACAGCAGATTGTGCCTCTTGCCCACTTGAGACAGCAAGCAGATGGTTGAGTGTCTTAACACCCATCCATGCTATAGCTTGCTTCTCCCTATGGATCCCAGGCATAAATCAGTGCAGAGTGCTCTCACAGTGGGCACCAGGACCTGGTAGAACCCACAGTGACCAGAGGCTGGGGAATCTCCCAGGAACAACCCGCTGGCACATCTCACTCCTGCTTGGCACATGGCAGGAAAGGCAGATTTCATCTTCCCACCGGGCTGCAGAGCTCTAAGGGTGCCAGGGGGAGGAGATGTCACAGGCCCAGTGCAAGGTGAGGCTGTGGGCACTGCCCGCTCTCTCTGAGAGAAATTTGGCTGCCTGGGCCCAAACCAGCCCCTCCTGCACCCCCAGGCATTGAGGGCTCTCACTTTTCCCCAGGCCTGGAGCTGGGCATAACGGGCAGGGACGTCAGACCCACTCCCTCTCCCAGGGCTCTGGAGGAACAACCCAGACAATTTACCTTGCTCCCATCCTGCAACTTGGGCAGCTCCCCTTGGCCTCCATGCAGAATCTTCTTTTTGACCCCTTCCACATTCAGCAGGTAGGTTTCTTCCATGGCTGCTCACAGATCACACACGCTCCAGCACACTCTGGCCCTTCTAGAGCTCGTCTGCCTTAGGTGTCTTGACTATCTGGACATACACATTGTCTTCCAGGGTTCCTGCTGACTTTTTCCTTTCTGTGCTGGGGGCAGAGCCCTCTTCACCTGCCCTGAGGTTGTGAGAGGGGCGTCCCCTCCTAGCACACACTCACTGAAGCCCCCAGTGTCCTCTGTTGCTTTCTGTAACCACCCTTCTAATCCTCTTCCCACCCTGTCAGGTTAATCTGGGATTTGCTTGCATAGTCTTACGAGGAATTACAGGAACTCCCTGATCAGGAGGGCCTCGTTCCTCCCACTGAGTGACAGCACTTTTGACCCAGCTCCACCAAGAGCACTTTGGGTAAGGAGCCCAGCAGTGCCCCAGCAGAGGTGCCCAGGCATGGCTCCCTGCCAGGGGCTGTGTGGTTGGGAGACCACAAAGCAACAGACCAGGGTTGAAAAGGAAACTTTATTGAGTTTGGTTTGCAGATACAAGCATTCCTCAAACACAAGAACAAACTCTGCCCAGGCCACAGCCCGTCAAGCCCAAGACTCAGTAAGATGCAGAAACCAGCACTGTGCTGTCCTGGGGAGGCCAGTGCTGACTATTTACAGTAAATCTGTTCTTTTGGCTGCTCTCACAGGCATAGTCCAATCCTTTAGCTCCACCAGCCAAACCCAGCACAGTGGATGTGAAATCAGCTCTGGACATGGACCCTCTACCACTGCCCAGCAGCACACGTGCCAGCAGAAGTGTGTGACTAAAGCAAAGACTTCAGCGTGGCAGGGGACCACCACTTCCAGCTCTGCTCATGAAGACCCAGGCCCACTCCTCACTTCTCCATGAGGGACTCCAGCTGCTCCTGCAGGGATGCCATCTGGCAAGAGGGAGTGAGACGTTACAGTAAGGCACATCTGGGAGCCCGGGCAGCCCCAGCATTTTTGTGTTCTTGCACATCTTCCACCCACACCAGTGGCTGCTCTCCCCATGTGCTGCCTGGAGCTGTGCTTGGGCTCCTCTGGGACAGAACTGGCACTGCCCACAAGGATCTGGTACCTCCTGCCTTGGTACCTGGCTGGAACAGAGCTCCCAGGCAGGAAATCTGCCACAGCCCTACAGCCACTGCCTTCCTCGGGTGTAACAGGTTTGTGTATCATGGTTTACCCCGGGCAGAAATCCTGGCAGCTCTGGACTGCTGACTGGACATGTTTTGGCTCCTCCAGAAGGAAGGCTGCAGTCAACCCTTACTCCTTTTATCTCCTTCTCCTTGGGAGACTCCATGCACTTACAGATGAGGTACAGCCCCACCTGGCCTGTAACACTGGAGTTCAGAGCAGCTGCTGTGGTAGGAGACTCGAGGAACTCTGGCAGGCCAAGCCTAGAACGGTGCTGTGCCCCAGTACCCCCCAATCCACTGTGGGAGTTGCCTCACCTGCTGCTTCTCTCGCTCTTCCTGCTGCTTGAACTCATCCAGCACGGCCTGGAGACGGGTCTGCAGACACAAACACGGAGACCACAGTCACCAGTGTGTTCTCAACAGCATGGGTGCAGCCACAACGTAAAATGGTGCACTGACAACCATTCCCTTGTCCTCTCCAGCTTCACAGGTTGTTTTGCCTCCGGGGGAAATCCTGAGTGTGTATGGCCACACCTCAGCTATTTTTAACCCAGCAGGCAAAGGCTCCTGGCTTCTCCAAATCAGCCTGCTGGATCTAATGGTGAGCCAGTGTCAAGCAGGTTTGAAGAGACCCCAGGAGAGCTCTCACCTTGAGGGCAAGGTTCTCCACTTTCATGATGAGATCTTCCTGGCGCTTCCTCCTGTCTTGAGTTTCCTGCAGTTTGCTTTTCAGGTTGTCAATCTGCTTCTGGATGCCCATGGCTGGAAGGGAGAGTGAGCTCAGAGCCAGAGCAGCAGCAGAGCTGGGAAGCACAGCCTCCCTGGCATCCCAACAACTCTGCCATGCTCTGCTGCCCACCCACCGATCTGGTTGGACCCCTCATTCTCCTGCTGCTGCCCATCAGACTCGTTCAGCTTGTCCTGCAGCTGTCTCTCCAAGTCTTCCTCAGTGTCCATGATGTTCAGATCTTCATCGTCGTGATGATCCCTCTCATCTTCATCCTCGCTGCTGCTGCTGATATCATTAAATATCTCCCGCAGTTCATCGTGTTCTAGATGGGGGCAAAAGAGTTAAAACACAGCTGATGACCTGCCAGGGACCACAGCCAGCAATAAAACAGCCTTCCCCACTGCACCTGAGGAGCCATGGCCTTGCTTATGCCCCGACATCCCTGGGGAGGAGATGTCCAGGCTGGTGAGTGAACCGTGGTTGTCCACTTCTTTTGTTTCATCTTCAGCAATGACTTCCCAGCCTGACAGCAGGAACAGGTGAGTCAAGAGAAAAGAGGAGCTTGGAAGTTACTCTAACCAGTCTGCCCTTGTACCTATGGATACCCAGGATAAAACATCCTAGCCCTCTTTTCTGATGACTTCTCCTCTACTGTTTCAGTTCCTTCTCAGTACAACTGCACACTCCAGAAGAAATGTCACCTCGAGGAAACAATAAGCTTTGAACAAGGCAAAGATGAAGCTCCAAAACTTCAGTGCCTCTGGTGTGTTTATCTCCCAGTGTCCCACACCCACACAAAGCTCAGCTTGTTCTCAACAGAACCCCCAGGTCACACACGTGTCCTGTCCTACTCTTGAGCCTTTTATCCCACTGAAAGGATACGGACACTGACAGCCTCAGCATCGGTGCTCAGGAGACGCTTCACCTCTTTCTCCACATCAGGAGATTCAATATACTGGGCCAGAGAGGGGGAAAGAGAACACAGACACTGTTAAATGCCTTGTGCATGCTGCTGCTGCTGGCAAACTACAAGCCTCCACCTCTGGATAGAACATTGTTTCAAGGCTTTCTTATCTTCTGCTCAGAATTTGATCATATTCAACTGTGAAGTAATTTATGCACCTCCCCCAAAAACAATCCATCTTTTTTGTACCTTGGTAGGTTGAGTGCTCTCACTTTTCTGCTTATTTCGTAAGACTTCCTGTGTCTATGCAGAAAGTCCTCGAGGTGTTGATGGTCAACTCAATTCAACTCATTCAACTCAACTCAACTCCTTCCCATCCCACTCAAAAGAAGGCATCATTTTTCATTTTTAAATTAGTTAGGAATTTTACTGCAGTGATATCAAATCTCTCCTGTGGGCTACATGAATGTCTCAAGTAATTTGTTTCCCAAATGTCATGCAAAATCACACTCAACCCTGTTCCCAGAAACTGCAAAGGAGAGAAGAACAAGTCTTCCCAGCCTCAGGGTGCTACATCTCCCCAACACCTTGCCTGGCTTGTGCATATGCACAGAGACAGTCTCTGAGCTCCATCTGTTGTCACTCCCCCGGCTGAAGTGACAGTGGTACTATTTGGGGAAGGGAATGGGCCATGCATGCAGAGAAGATTTAAGCTGGGAAAGCAGGAATGAGTGAAGCCTCATTTCCACGTGAGTCTTTCTTCCTTTCTTCTCTATGAGCAGGAAGAGATGTGGTGTGGCAAGGCAGCCACAGGAATGAGGTCCAGCAGTACTCTGCATAGAAGATTTTCCCCTCAGGAGCATCTTGGAAAATACAGAGGAAGCACCCAAACAAGTGTTTAAATCTACTATCCTACCTTCACCCTCGTCTCAGGCAACGAAAAGTGAACAAATGTTGAGAAAACACATGACTTCTGGACCACTCACAGTTACAGCTCTAATGTCTCTGCCCTCCTAGCCCCCTTGGGTATTTCATCTGCATCTGGGTGAGAAGCAACTCACCTTCTTCTTAGCTGTCTTCCGGAATCGCCGCTTCCGTACATTTTTCAGGGGAAGAGTGACTGTGATAGGGGAAACAGATTTCACGTGTCAGGCAGATGGCCCAGTGAGAGGAGCACGTGTCAGAAGGGAGAAGATCCCTTCTGCAACAGAGAGAGCCCTGGAAAGGAGCAGCAGCACCACCAGTACCTGGCAGCTGTGAGCACCCTACTCAGATGCAGGGTGCTGGGGTGTAGGGGCTTGGCACAGCCTCTACTCACTGCCATGGTTCCATATGAATTTCTTCTCTCTGTCCTTGTCCTTCTTCTTGTTTGCCTTGGGGTCAGTGGTCACAGTTTGCTCTTCCAAAGGCGGGTAGAGGTCACCATCCACAGTGCAAACAAGCATCTGGAACCCCCAGAAAATGAACACAAGGATGTGAAGGAACAGTGACTGCCCACGGCATGTCGTGAGCCAAAGGGATTCAGGGGCTCAGCGTGTGGGAAACACAGCTGCACCCCCAGCTCAGCTGGATACAGCAGCAGTTCAGCTGCCACAAGGACAATCACATTTCACACTTCAGGAATGAGGTTTCTGAACACCAAGTGGAATGGGGAATTTCAAACTGCTTATACTGTGAGATACAGGAATTGGCTATGTTAGAATGGGTGTCCAGTTGCCAAAGTGTACAAAGGTTTTCCTGAAGAGGGGAGCAATGAACTAAGCTGGAGCAGGCAAGAAGAACAGCTCATACCTGGCAAATATCCGCTGTCTTGTAGAAGGTTTTCTTGTCAATGGTTTTTAAGCTCTCGATGATGCAGGGCAGATCCACCAGCTTGGCTGCCAGTGGCACCCGGTCCACACGGACAATGCCGTGGCGCCCATCCGCTGGGGAGAAGCAGGGGACAGCTCAGTGCTGTGGCTCAACAGCCACCCTGGGCAGGACAGCCCTGGGCAGCAGCAGCTTCACAGCACAACACGTGCTAGGGGCACAGCTTCACTTGTGGCCAGGCAGAGGTGCCTGGAGCAGATGGCCTGGTGCTGCTCACTCACCGTGCAGCTCAATGGTGAGCCTGTCCTTCAGGTTGACATTCCCGGACTGGACTGCTCGCCGCACAGTCGAGGCATATTCCTGAGAAGGGAATTCTTCAGGAGCGGGTGTGCTTCCTCCAGGAATTACCAAAGGCTTCTGCCCAACCTACCCAGCTTTAAACACCTGCCAGCCACATGCTGGACAGCAACTGCAAGACCCACGGTGAGCTGCGCTCTCCCCCCAACACCACGTTAACCCTGTGGCTCTGCTATCTCCACTGCTCTCCATACCCCTGGCATGACACAGCTGTGACAGTGGTGAGAGGTTCCTGCCAGAGACATCTGCCAGAGCTCCACAGCACTGCGAGCAGTTTGAGGTCCCCCCACGAAGCCCTTGTGGTCTCAGCAGGACAGAGGCTCACAGAATCCCAGAATAACTGGGCTTGGAAGAAGAGATCACCCAGTCCAACCCCCCTGCCAAGGCAGGACCACCCAAAGCAGGTGCTACATGTACAGATCCAGGTGGGTTTGGGATGTCTCCAGAGAGGGAGATGCCACAACCTCCACGGACAGCTGCTTCAGTGCTCTGCCACTCTCAATGGAAAGTTCTTCCTCATGGTGAGGTGGAACTTGTGCCTTAGTTTATCATCCTGTCATCCCAGTTTCCTGGGCACCAGAAGAAGTCTCAGCTTTAAGCACCTAACAAACAGCAACGAGGGCGCTTATAGCCACTGCTGCTAAAGAACCAGTACTTGTTAAATCTTTACCCTTACAGAAAGGTCCTCCCAAACCCTCCAGGTTGTCTCTGAGTGGCAGGAGCACCTCTCAAAAGGGTAGGAATGGGCAAGCCAGGCCCCAAAACACCCAGCCTACTTCCACATCCCTTCCCCGAGCCGCAGCTTCCCCAGTGCTGAGCTCGGTGTGGCTGGCCGGGGCCCGAGGGGTCGGGCCGAGCTCTTACCGGCGGCAGCCGCAGCACGAACTGGCTCTCGAGCTCGTGCGGAGCATCGTCCTTGCCCTTGCTCATCCCGCCGCAAACACGCCGTCACCTGGCCCTCGGGAAGGCTCCTGCACGGAGACCGCAGCCCAGGACGGCCGCCAGAGCCTCCCCCGGCCCGGCTCCGCTCCCGGCTCCGCGCCCGCTCCGCGCCCGGCTCCGCGGAAGCCGCGCCCAGCGCACCGCCCCTTCCGCTCCGTCCCGTTCCAGTCCCGCTCCGTCCCGGTTCCTGTCCCGCTCCCACCCCGTTCCAGTCCCGTTCCTGTCCCGCTCCGTCCCGGTTCCTGTCCCGCTCCGACCCCGCTCCAGTCCCGTTCCTGTCCCGCTCCGACCCTGCTCCGTCCCCGTTCCATCCCCGCTCCAGTCCCGTTCCATCCCCGTCCCGCTCCGACCCTGCTCCGTCCCCGTTCCATCCCCGCTCCAGTCCCGTTCCATCCCCGTCCCGCTCCCGCTCCGTCCCCGCTCCCTTCCGCTCCCGGTCCCGCTCCATCCCCGTCCCGCTCCCGGTCCCGCTCCGCCGGAGGTGCCGGTGCCATGGGGACCGGGTTTATCGCGGGGCTGGGGCTGGCCCTGGCCTCCAGCGCCTTCATCGGTGGCAGCTTCGTCCTGAAGAAGAAGGGGCTGCTCCGGCTGTGCGGCCGCGCCAGGGCAGGTAGGGCCGCTCCCGGGGCGCTGCTCCCGCTGCCTCCCCCGAGGGTCCTGACGAGAATTTTGTTTGGCTTCATCGGAGGTTTTTGTTTGTTTCCTCCGCACTCAGGGCAAGGAGGGCACGCGTACCTGCGAGAGTGGCTTTGGTGGGCAGGGCTGCTGTGCAGTAAGTACCGCTCAGGCTGTGGGAAGGCACACTTGCCATGAGGTCACGGAATGGTTTGGGTTCCTGGAGACCTTAAAGATCATCTCGTTCCAACCCCCTCCCATAGGAACACTGACTATCCCAGGCTGCTCCAAGCCCCTTCCAACCTGGCCTTGACATTTCCTGGGATGGGGCAGCCACAGCTTCTCTGGGCAACCTGTGCCAGAGCCTCCCCAACTTCACAGGGAACAATTTCTTCCTGGTATCTTATCTAAACCTACTCACTTTCAGTTTCAACCCATTCCCCCTTGTCCTGTCACTACATGCCCTTGTAAAAACTCTCCCTCTCTCTTGTAGGCTCCTTTTGCATACTGGAAGGCCACAATTAGGTCGTTCCAGAGCCTTCCCTTGGAAGAGTGTGGTGGTTTCTGGTTGTTTCCAGTCGCTTTCATATTTTATTACCATTTTTATTTGACTGCTTGAGTTTTATCCAAGTTTCTGATGATGATGATCTCATTGTAACTAACCTATTCTAAAGTCTCATGCATTACCAGGTTTCTCTGCTAGGCAGGAGTTGAGGAGCTGGTTTAGCTGGGTTGGGTTGAGTGCTTCTGAAGTGGCCTGCCCTGATGATGTAGGATAATGGCACATCCAGCACCATATACAGCAATTTCAGCAGCTTTACTTTACACTTGTCAATGTAAAGAACCAACTGTAACTGATTTACCCTTTAAAAGCTGTAAAAGCTGTTCAGATGTTTTTCAGCTTTGTGGAAATTATGAAAACACTTTCCTGTGATTGCTGCTCACTGTAGAGGCACATGTGACTAAGGATCACTGTGCATAACACTGAGCCTTCTCTTCCCAAGAAAACCTGTGTGGGGCTTCTGCTTGTTCTTGCTGGTGCTGTTCTTCCCTGGTTGCTCAACACACCTCAGAGAAACAGGATGCCTAGGAGGAAACTGAGGCTTTTCTGACTATACTCAAACTTGTATTATGGTGAGTTGCTCCCACTTTGATGCTCACAGGAGTTTTTCTTGCAGTGGGAGTTGGAGAAGCTGCAAATTTTGCTGCCTATGCCTTTGCCCCTGCAACACTGGTAACTCCACTGGGTGCTCTGAGTGTCCTGGTTAGGTAAGCAGCCTCAGAAGCAGCCTCACTTCACCCACCAGCCCCTAGTGATGAAAGCAGTTGCTCTGCTCTCTTCCCTCAGGTATCCATTTTTTGTCCTAATTGGTTTTGTTTTTTCTCTTTTTTAACTTTTTCAGTGCAGTTCTGTCTTCCATCTTCCTGAATGAGCAGCTGAATGTTCACGGGAAGATTGGCTGCATCCTGAGTATCCTGGGCTCCACTGTGATGGTGATCCATGCTCCACAGGAAGAAGAGGTTTCCAGCCTGGAGTCAATGGCAGAGAAACTGAAAGATCCAGGTACTAAAATAAAAGGATTCCTGTTCAGGTTAACAACAATAGAAACTTGGATAGATTGGAAAGGACTGAACTAAATGATAATTGAGCTGTTTCTTATTCTGCACATCCCACCAGAATCATTATTAGTGTTTTTGTTTTTTTACTGTCTCTGAGGTATAAATGCAAAAAGTGAGGAGAAGGGAAATGAGGTGCAGCTGTCAGCAGAAGGAATTGGCCTGTGGTAGTGCCAGGAATTGCAGAGGGAATTCCTGTACTCAGGTACAGGGTGGTAGTGGTGTGGCTGAGAGCAGACAGAAGAGGAAATTCAGGCAGAAGAATTCAAGCAGTTATGCCCTAGATCAGGTAGTCCTGGTATTTAGGTTAGAGGATGAATAAAGTAGCAAGGATATGATGTAGGCAATAGCACAAATGGCAGAATAAGTCAAAAGAGGTGGAGGAAGGAAGCACAAAGAGAAGGGCAAAGCAGAGTAACAGGTAAATGCTGCTGCTCATTATGGGGAGCACTGGCAGGGCATTCCTGTGATGTGGCACTTTCCTTTTTATCCCACCAGCCTGCAGAGTTTAGCCACAGATTCCCAAGCCTTCTGTCACCTTCCTGGGCCTCCTGCTGGACTAGTCAAAAGCCCCCCAGCTCTGTTAGTGCTGTGGAGCCTGGCTGTGCCCCTGCCCCTCCAGCAGACTGTATCCCCAACAGCCTGGCTGGTGATCACACTGTAATGAGCTGATGTTGTCTCTGCAGCTTTGCTCAGGCTTTCCATCCCTGTTCCCTTCAGATGGAAGCCAGAAAGGCTGAGGGGGCAGTTACCTGCCTGTCCTCCATCCCTGCTTTCTGTTCAGTCATATCTGTTACTGGTGCTGCTGTGTTCTGATGGGAGCTCTTGAATTTTTCTTTCCCCAAGGATTCATTGTATTTGCTGTGTGTGTCCTGGTGAGCTCCCTTCTGCTCATCTTTGTGGCTGGACCCCGTTATGGACAGAGCAACGTCCTGGTTTATGTTTTGGTCTGCTCTGCCATTGGCTCACTCTCCGTCTCCTGTGTCAAAGGCCTGGGGATTGCCCTGAAAGAGCTGTTCTCTGGGAAGCCAGTCCTGAAGGAACCCCTGGGCTGGGTGCTCCTGGTGTGCCTGGTGATCTGCATCAGCATCCAGATCAACTATCTGAACAAAGCCTTGGACATTTTCAGCACCTCCGTGGTCACACCCATCTACTACGTGCTGTTCACCACGGCAGTCATGATGTGCTCAGCCATCCTCTTCAAGGAGTGGCAGCACATGGTGCTGGACAACATCATCGGCTCCATCAGCGGCTTCCTCACCATCGTGTCCGGCATCTTCCTCCTGCACGCCTTCAGGGACATGCCCTTGACCCCCAGCCTGCTGCCCCTCTTCCTGCAGCCAGGCAGGGCACAGCCACACCCGCCCTGGAGCACTGCAGACAGACACCAGTGCTGCCAGCACCAGCCTCTGCTGCCCTCCGAGGACAAGGGCTCTCAGAGTGCAGAGGAAGAGGAGGAGGAGAAGTGAGAGCAGGTGAGGAAGCATCTGAACTGCTGGCTTCCTGCTCCCACTGCCAAGACTGAACATGCTGCTGCAGGAGCAGCTGTGAGTTACCCTCTGCCTGCCCCAGGCACCACCACGCTGACAGGGCCAGCAGCCTCTGTGCCTACAGACAGGAGCCCTGGGAACTGCCCAGTTCCTGGCATCCTGTGCTTCTTCACTGTTCTTTTATGTGAAGAATTGATCAGAGAGAGGCCTGTGGCACTAACACAGTGCTAACCCTGACTCTGTGGCAGATCACACATTTGGGGAGGTTCACACTGTTTTTTAAAACCAGAATTAACAGTTACGAAATGATTTAACATGGTGCTAAGATTACACAGAGAGAAAATGGACGTCTGCCTTTAAAGGTGACATACAGAGAGTATTAATGCAAAAATTCCTCTGTCAAGTACTTGGTTTTGCTCACTCTGCTAGAATTATTTACAGATTCACATCCAAAAACAGAATACAGCCCAAACTGGGAAACTTCACTGGTGCTGCCACATGCTGCTGTGCCTTTACAGAGGGACCAACCTCTTCATGCAACATCTGCTGTGCAGGTTGATGAAGCTTCCTGTATTCTATTAAAAACTGATCTGTTCAGTTACCAAGTGGTGAGTGATACCATTTACACCAAGAGCTGGGCAAACACTGGAAGGCATGGAGGATTACAGGGCTAGGAAGTGAGTGCTCCAGAGAAGCCCAAGTTAGGACAGGAGAGGGAATCACCTACTCTGGGAACCTATTCCTTAGCTACTGAGGTAAGTTTCTGACAGATAACTAAACAGCTGTGTCCTCACTGGCATGGGTTTACACCTGCATAGCTGCTGAAAACATCCTGAGTTTGTTCCCAGGAAGGCTGCTGGCTACAAACCACCCACCTTGGGACGCTCTGTCCAGCAGCCCCTGCAGTGGGTTGTGTGCAGAACTGCTTTACCAAGCTCCTGTGCAGAGCTCCAGACCACTGTCAGTGTCACTCCAGGCTTCCAGAGCCCTGCAGCATATGAGCACTGCTGAAATGCTGCTGCCTTCCCAGAGAGCTGGTCAGTATTTGGTCGTTTTTCCAGTTTGAAGCTCCTCTTTGTGTCCTGGGGGCAGAGGTCCAGAAGACACACCCAGAGGCCTCCTGCCAGAGACCTCCACAGGTGAATGTGCAGGAGGTTATAAAGCAGCTGGTTGGTAATTCCCTGCATTTAGTCTCTCTAAAGAAACAACTCTCCAGGACAGCAGGAGCTGTTAACCCTTTGGGGAAGAAGGGGAAAGGCCACGGCCTCTCCCAGAAACAAGTTTGATTTATGAGACCAAATTAGTTGAGCAACAACTCAGAATTCAGAAAAGGCCTTCTAGCCAGAAGAGTTGTGCCCCCTTCGTACTAATTTTGCCATAAATAGGATCACTGGGAAGGAGGGGGAGTGACAAGAAGGCCAGATTTTCCATTCCCAGCAAGGATCTATCTGAAAAAAAGGAGAATCTCATATTAAAAATTGACCCAGTTAATATTTATTACATTTACCCAGGGAAAGCAGTTAATGGAGCAAGTCAGCATTGACAGAGTTGTGCTGCAGTGTGAAAATTGGTCACTTGGCCATATGAATGATTTACCTATGGAAGCCTGGAAGTATTTTCCAGCAGTGGCACTGCCTGGGATGATCACTGTTCCCAACATGCTCTTCTTGCTCAGGGTGCCTGTCCCAGCCTGTGCAGTGCAGCGATGGTGCCCGGGGCCAGGTGAGGATGTGCCCAGCAGGGCTGGTTTGTGCAGCACTGTTTAAGGCAGCAACCAGGCGCCGGCCTCACCCAGAGCCCAGCTTCCCATCAGCGCTGGGAACATCCGTGAAATGAGCATCAGCACCCCTGTGCTCAGCCGAGGGGCACATTCCAAAAGCTCCCTGCGCGGCACCGGGGTCCCGGCACAGCACATCACCCCGCCGTGGAGCGTCCTCGTGTCTGTTGTGGGCTCTCATCTGGCTGCAACTTCCCCGAGACTGGCATTTAATTAAATCCTAACCCCCTCCCCGAGCTGATCCTGGCTCCTTTGGGCAGCGGAGTGACCAGCAGCGGGCATGGGCGAGGGCCTGGCCTGGCGGGGCTGGGTCCGGCTCAGTCGGACAGGCTCTCCGAAAAGGCCGACTTGGACTTCTGCGTCTGCTCCAGCCGGTTCAGGATGAACTGGCTCGTGTCGATGAAGCGTTCCACGCAGTTCACGAAGCACGTCTCAGCCCGGCTGTCCAGCTTGGGGCCCGGCTTGTCCATGCACTTCTCCTGCACACAGCGGGGTCCCGTTGGTCCCGGGGGCACCGCAGCCCGAGCCGTGCCCTCTGGGCATCTCCAGCCCTCGGACACGCTCCCCTCACGGGGGATCCCGATGCTCTCGGGACCCTCACCCCCTCGAGCCCTCCCCACGGGCGGTTCTCCCCGCCCCGCCGTCCCCGGAGAGCCTCCCCCTCCCGCTCTGTGCTCACCGGAGCTGGGGCTGCTCCCACGGCGGCTCCATTTTGGCCCCATCAGCCGCCTCCCCCCGGGGACAAAGGTCTGCGCGGCCTCCCAGCCCGCCTTGCCCCACCATCGCGACCGGGTCACCGGAGCCGGCGGCCCCGCTCGCCGCCCGTACCCAGCAGAGCTCGGTCATCTGATGCACCAGCTGCTGGAAGCGCTGCTTCTGCGTCTCCACCTCGATGAAGCGCTGGAGCTGGGGGTCGGCCCCGCCCAGCCCGGCGGCGGACGGCGCGTCCATGGCGCTCCCGGTGTGCCCCGGTGCCTCCCGGTGCCGCCGCGCCGCGACCTTCACGTGCCGCCGGTGCCGCGCGCCGCCCGCCCGCCCGCGCCG
>VZUI01079552.1:6427-22019 GCA_013401135.1 Cettia cetti
AACAGGCAGCTCTGGGTGTCTCTGTGTCCATTCCCAGCAGGAACAGGCAGCTCTGGGTGTCTCTGTGTCCATTCCCAGCAGGAACAGGCAGCTCTGGGTGTCTCTGTGTCCATTCCCACACTCTCTGGGCTTTCCTTTCAGGCATGCACAGCTATGACTTGGTGACACGGCGGATTTCAAACGAGCTAAATGCTGTCGTGGTGTCAGTCAAGTAAGAGATGTTCTCCTGCCAGTTGGGATGAGGGTTTGGAGTCAATTAATCTGTTTCAATTAATCTGATTTTCAATGTTTCTGTGTTTGGTCACGTGCTTTCCTGCTGACCTATAAACATTTGTGAACAGAGGCTGCCAGGGTGGCAGTGGAGAATTGTGGTTGGTGGCTATTTTGGCTTTATGAAGAAGGGTGGGTAATAAAGTGGGACAGAGAGTTCCCACCTCTCTGGGCACAGAAATAAACTCCCCTCAACGGGGAGGGGTGAGCAAGCCCCTCTCTCTATCAACAGCAGGTACTAACACGCCTCTCCTGCCTCCACCAGCTACAGGCTGGCCCCTCCGCACCGCTTCCCCGCCCAGTTTGAGGATGTGTACTCGGTCAGCAAGTTCTTCCTGCAGAGCACGGTGCTGTCCCGGCACGGCGTGGACCCCGCGCGGGTCTGCGTGGCCGGGGACAGCGCCGGGGGCAACCTGGCGGCGGCCGTGGCACAGCAGGTACGGTCCAGCTGCTCTGCAAGCTCGCAATCTGCTCCTTGGTGGCTTCACGGCCGCGGAGAAAAGCTCAGCTGGCAGCAGACGCTGCCCTCAGGTGCACACAGGGTGTCAGAGCCCGCAGCGCTGCCACAGGGCTCCGGGGCCGGGTGAGCGACTGTGCCCGGGGCACTCGGTGGCATCGGAGGAGCTTTGGTGCCATCCAGACATCTGTCCCCTAAGAAGGGCTCTCTGCCTCTGCTTGGGGCAGAGCGCTCTAACCTTAGCTCATGTTTCCTGGTTTAGGTATGATGTTTGGAGAGGGAATTTGAACTACGTGTCTCACAAAGATGTAAACAGCCAGGAAAACAAGCAAACAAACCCCCCCTCGCTAAGCGTGGCAGGGTCTGACCAGAGTTTCGTGCCTTCTGCACTTCTCCTTCAGCTTTATTAAATAAAGTCAGCACGATGTTGTTGCTCTCTGGAGAAGTTGTTTGGACTGTAATGGAACACTGGGAATGGTGGTGAATTTGCTGTGGATGCTGAAGGCAGAAGATGAGGGAGAAAATGGAAAATTTATTAGTGAAGAGGGGAAAAGGTTGACATACAAGAAATGTTAATGTTCAATTCACCACATTTTATTTGTTACATCTCTAAAATGCACAGAATTGCAATTGCTTGGGTTGTAACACCTCAGGGTTAGAAACCAAACAGATGAACGTGCTCTCAATTGTGTGAAATGATAAGGAGACCCAGAAACCTGAAAGTTTCATGACGCAAGAATAGAAATTTTCTGTAGCCATAGAAAATCTTTTGTCAATACTTCAGAAAGCATCAAAATTTCAAAAAGAGCGTTTCCCAAAAATCATTATTCTTCAATATAAGAAATAAAATGAAATTATATTTGATGTTTGAGAATTTTTATTACAGCGTGCTGTTTTAGATGACCTGCCTATAGATTCAGAATTTCTTTATCCTGGTTTTATTGATACTCTTGTTTTGCTCACGTTGCAAAGCTTGTGTCTTCATTCTTTACCTCAGATGATCTGTCAGCGTGGGAGGATCGACACCTTCACTGATTCTTTGCCATGCTTTCTGGTTTTCTCCACAGCTGTTGGAGGACCCCGAGGTCCAAACCAAGCTCAAAGCTCAAGTTCTGATCTACCCTGCCCTGCAGGCGCTGGACCTGAACCTGCCCTCCTACCGCGACAATGCCAACAAGCCGCTGCTGAGCAGGGCGCTGATGGTGCGCTTCTGGAGCGAGTACTTCAGCCCGGAGCCGGCTCTGAGGGAGGCCATGGCCTCCAACAGGCACGTCCCGGCCGGCTCGGGGCACCTGCTGCCGCTGCTGGACTGGAGGCGCTGGCTGCCCGCGGAGATGCGCGGCGCTCACGCCTACCGCAGCCCTGCGGCGGGGAGCGCGGGCCCGGCCCGGGGGCACCCCGCGCTGCTGGACCCCCGAGCGGCGCCGCTGCTGGCCAGCGAGGCCCGGCTGCGCCGCCTGCCCCCGGCCTGGCTGCTGACCTGCGAGCACGACGTGCTGCGGGACGATGGGGCCATGTACGCGGCCCGGCTGCGCGCCGCCGGCGTGCCCGTCACGCACCACCACGCCCGGGACGCCTTCCACGGCGCCCTCAGCTTCCTCTCGCCGCCCTTCCAGCTGGCGCTGGGCCACCGCCTGCTCGACACCTGCCTGCGGTGGCTGCGGGAGAACCTGTGACGGGCCCGGCGCGCTGTGAAATCCGTCTGATCCGAACCCGCGCCTTCCTCCAGTGCCGTCCCCCGATCGCGAAACCCCCAGAGTGCCCTGGGGCTCCTCGGCTGGCCCCGCAGCCCCCGCGCCTCGCTGTCTTGTCCCTGCTCTGCCTCTTTCTCCCTCTCACACCGCCTCCGGAGCGGGCCGTGCGCCAGGGCGCTGCGGGGCCTCGGGACGCGCTCGGCGGCTGCTCTCTCCCCGTCCCCTTTGTCCCCGTGGGATGCGGCAGCAGGGCCCTACCGCTGCCAGGGGAGGCGGGGGGAGCAGCAGCGGGAGGCTGCGGGAGGCTCGGGGCAGCTGCAGGCACCTGCCCATGGCAGCCTGGGCTGGGGCTGCTCCTCCTGCCCTGCACAGCTCGAGGGAAGCACCTGGAAACACAGTGGGATGGCTGAAAAATTGTGCCAGTGCTTGGGGCGTTTGTTTGTTTGTTTGTTTGTTTGGGAGGTTCTGTTTATTTGGGGGGTTTTGTTGTGTTGTGGGTTTTTTTAAAAGCACGTATCTTAGTCCTGCTTCCTTTCTTTAATCCTGGAACTAGTGGGAAATAGTGAAACAAACCAGCACTGGATATTCACTGGAAAAAGGAAGCTGCGAAGGTCCCAGCCTTATGATAACATTGCTGCACGGTCTGTGCTCTGCTTATCTCTTAAGTCATGTACTAGCTGTTCTCATTGTCCTCAAAATTGTTTATCAGATTTTACATCTCAAAAGTAGAATTAGCTTAGTAGCTTTATAGGCTTGAGAAAGAAACATGGTTCAGCTGGGTGTGTGGAAGAAATAACCTCTGACTAAACGTTTTGTGTGTTAAATATAAACCCTAAAACTTTTGACTGAAGCATGAATGCAGGGGTTGGCTGTTGGTTTAAGCAAATCAAACACTGAGCAGATACTTCACGTATCCTGCTTTTCTTTTGCATAAAAGGCACTGAATCTTCAATAATTCTGGGTTATTTTTCCTGAGTGTGTGCAGCCCGTTCAGATGGAATGTGTACGGGATAATCGCAGTTTTCCATCTTTATTAAGCTGAATATAAACATTAAACTTGTTTTTGATTCCAGTGCAGTGTGTTTTGTCCCTGGTGCCCCGTGGAAGGGGAGCAGTGGCAGCTGTGCTGGAGCCAAAGGGCGGCTGCTGCCGCCAGCCCCGGGGGCCAGCGCTGCCCTCACGGTGGGCGTGGAGGGGGCAGCGCTGCCCTGGGGCTGTGGGGAGGGCAGGGCAGTGCTTGAGTCTCTCTGCACCTCTGCACAGCCTCTGGCTGCACGTCTGTGCTCGGGTGCTCCATCCCAGGGGGGCTGGGAGCTGTTCCTGGGGTCTCCCTGCAGCGCTGCCAGCACGTCCAGGGCTCACCCCCAGACCGGCTCCTGCCTGCTGCCAGGGGCAGTTCCGCTGCCTTTTATTCCTCCCACTTTGCAATTCATTAACAGTGCTCCCGAGGAACTGTCCCTTAGTGTTCCTGAGGAAGTTGGGCTTTGGGGTTTTGCTCAGTAACGCCTTTGGTCTGGTTCTCTGTACAGTTTTAGGGCCATGTTCACAGGAATGGTGCCTGGGAATGGCATTTCTGGGTTGTGAATGCAGTGGAATGAGCCCATTTGGGGTTTCCAGGAGGACAAACTTGCTTAAGAGACTGCTTAGGGAGGACGGCTGTGTTTTGGTTGGAAGGGACATGCCCACATCCCATCCCTCAGCAGGCTGTCCTGCTGTGACCCCCCTGGCTTTGGTTGTTCTCCTGGCCTGCAGCGCTGGGGTGCTGCTGATAGAGCAGCCCTGGGTGAAGGGCTGGGGTCAGCTTTGCCTCCCTTCAGGGGTGCTGGGGGTGCCTGTGCCAGCCCAGCTGGAGCACACCTGGGCATCCTCCCTGTCCACGCTGCCACCAGGGTTGTGTTTCCTCCCTGCTGGCTCAGGCATCAGCTGTGGCAGGGACACAATGCCTGTCTGTAGGGCAGAAGAAAAATTTATGTTCTAAGAAACAATGCCAGCCAAAAATTGCCAACCTCCCCTTGTGTGTTTTTATAGGACTCTCCTGGAATCAGAAGTAAATGGCTTTTAAGCACCAGCACCTAAATATGGACTCATGATTGATTGGGCTGTATGTTTTCGTTTAGGTTCCTAAAATAGACTTTTGGGATTGGAAATGCCTGGTGGGGCACAAAATGAGACAGTGGAAGCTGCACTATTGATGTTGCTGGCAGGAAAGGCTGGAGCTGCAGTAAGCAACCCATTTATCCACACCAGAAAACAAGAGAAGCCACCACAAGGGAAGGTTTGGTGCGTTTCCAAAAGCCCTCCCTTGAAGGGAGGATGGGGTTTGGTGTTTGACAGTCAAGGACAAAGCTCACAGCCCTGCCTGGAGCCAGCTCTGGGTGCAGAGGCCAAACCCTGCAGGGATGCCCAAGCACAGGGAGCTGATGACAGACTCTGCTACCGCAGGGTGCAGAGGGAGGTGCAGGAAGAGAGGAGAATTGGTTCATGCTTGCAAGAGAGTCACGGAGGGAACAAAGCATCCCCGAAGCATCTCCCCAACCCGGGCTTCCCCATCACCCATCTCTTCAAAATCCTTAACTTTTTGTTGAAGTACTACAGCAGTTAAAAAAATAAAAAATCCCCAACAAACGACCCAAACCCCAGAACCTGACAATACTCGTGGGTTTCTGGTATTTTTGGAAGTGTTGGCTGAGCTGTTCCCGGGGTGCTCAGCCGGGCCCTTGTCCCCATGGAGGGCTCGGGGAGGGCTCAAAGCTCCCATCACAGCTCGCCCCACCCAGCTCTCGGGTTTCCTTCTGCTTCCTCACGCCCACTTGGCTGCGGCCCGGCCTGAACTTCCCCAGCAGAGGCCAGCAGGGCTCCAGCCTGCCGGGCACCAAGGGCTCCAGAACCACAGGGCCTGCTGCTGAGACCCCAGCTCAGGTGTTCCTGATGGATAGAGCTGCTGAAAGGCAGTGGAATTACAGGTGCCAGCAGGTGTGACTGGGACAGCCTCAAAATAACTAAGGGTTAGAAAACTGCTTGGAAGTACAATCAACTGATGCAATAGCCACAGAGCTGTAAAGCAGGGACCAATCTAAACTTACTGAAATGACATTAAGGAGCAGGTCTTGCTCCCTCACCAGCTTTCTGAGGAGTTACTGCCGCAGGAAGGAAGAAATGCTCCATTTGTTCAGCCCTATTTTATCCTTCAGTGCAACAGCAGTTCCCTGAGTGAACAAAATAAAAGCTGGTAAATGAGAAGCCAGTGTTGGTTATTAGCCATGGGGGAAGTTTTAAATCAGCTTCTGTAATGCCTAAATATGAGCAAATTTATTGGCCTTGTCCACAGAGAAAAGCTACAATAGCTTTTTATAAATACTAATAGGGTTAGTGTTTGCTCACAGTGAGGTGCATCGCAGCAAAGGGAGGCAGGGAAAAGGTAAGGCTGTGGCTGCCCCACACCTGAGGATGCTCAAGGCCAGGCTGGACGGGCCCTGGAGCAGCCTGGTCTGGTGGAAGGGTCCTGCCCGTGGCAGAGGGGTGGAATCAGCCACGGTGGGCTTTGCTCATTCTGCAGCATCCGTTATCTGCTTATCTTTGCCAATGATTTCTGTAGCAATGGTGGTGCAGCAGCGAGCTTTGGGTGGGTGATGTGCTGCTGCACGAGGGCCAGGAGCTCCTTCCCCGGCTCTGCCTGTCAGCCCGGCTGTCCCGGGCGTGCGCTGGGTGCCCTCTCCCTGCCGGGGCCCGGCCGCTGTCCCAGCGGCTTCCCGTGAAGGGGAAGTGCTGCTCGCATCCCGGCGGCCCAGCCCCGCAGATCCCGCCTTCGCCTCCCCTCGTTAATGATTGAATCCTGCACAACCGCGGCGGCGGCGGCGGGGCTGCACCCCGGGACCCCGCAGCTCTGCCAGGACCCTGCAGCTCTGCCAGGACCCTACAGCTCTGCCGGGACCCCACAGCTCTGCCGGGACCCCACAGCTCTGCCAAAACTCCACAGCTCTGCCGGGACCCCACAGCTCTGCCAGAACCCCCCAGCTCTGCCGGGACCCCACAGCTCTGCCGGGACCCCACAGCTCTGCCGGGACCCCACAGCTCTGCCGGGACCCCACAGCTCTGCCAGGACCTGCAGCACCACAGCCCTGGGCATGGTAAGGGGTCTGGTGACAGGCAGCCTCTCCTGTTCCTGCCCCATTTCTGGGTGGGCTTCTAACTGCTTTACCTTCTGACCTTAAAAGTGATCCATCAGCCTTTTCCTAACAACCTGCTAAATAATGCATCTGTCCATACCAAACTCTCAATTCTTGTCTCCATTAAAGCGCTGATGTCTGTGATGTGCCTTCTGGGCTCAGAGTCTCACCAAGGTGTTGAGTTTTGCTGCAAGAGCCGAGCAGACAGGGCTGGGCAGGTGCAGCAGGTGAGGTCCGAGCACAGCAAGCACTCTCTGTAGCATTTCTGTCTCCTGGGGGGCACGGAGCAAGTAAGTATGGAGAGACTTGATGGAAATAGATTTATGAAGTTCTTGTTCTGCCTCATGATGTCCCTTTGAAATGAAATACAGTGAGGGCAGAGACCTGTGAATGAGTTCTTGACACCAAAACACTTTTGGAAATGCTTAACCTTAGCTTGAGTTCAGTTTTGGTCTATATCCCACTTTCTGGCATTTGGTTTTCCCTGCTTTCCAGTTGTTTCTGACACTTTATCCAAGGCTCTCACCAAAAGCTGTCTGTGTCCTGCAGCAGGGGCAGGTGGCTTTGCTGAGGAGGAGAGGAGTAAACACTTGAGATCCTGCTCTTTCCTTCCCTGGACCTGAAAGCATTTTTTTCACCAGCCTTTAGAAAGCAAGCAAGCACTTGTGTGATGCAGCTTCGAAGAAAGCTTTGGCAGGAGGCCCAGGAGATGTGCTCCATCCTCTGTGCAATCCTGGTACTCAGTTACCAGCACAGGGCACTCAGTGCTCGGTGAAGGGCTGGCTTAATTTAACAAACACATCTGTCCTGGCTCCCTAATGAGTTCTGAGCAGTGCTGCTCTTCATCCCTCACCAGCCTTGTCAGCAAAGCTCTGCCTCAGTGCTGAGGGAGCACCACGGGACCAGCGTTGGGTAACAGGGCAGATGACTTCACCAGGCACTGACAGGGCACCCAGGGGCTGGTTTCACTTTCCTGGCCCCTGGCACTGCCCTGGGCTTGGCCAAGCAGCTGCTGGCACCGTGTGACCGACGCCTTCATTCAGGTGATGCTCCCACTCAAAGTTCCTCACACGGGCGAGTTTTCATCTCGTTCTGTAGCTCTGATCAGTGTCTGCAAGTACCAATCCCATGTGTGAGAGACATTGTTTGAGGTCACATAGCTACTTACCCTGTAGGCTGGAAGGAAATTGCAGGCTGCAGTCACTGGTTCCAGCAATGACATAACAATAACTGTGTAATGATCTTGCACTTGGGTTTGGTGTTTATTTTTTCCTTTTGATTTTCTAGGCTATGAACAAGACCATTTGTGACTGTTTTCTGACAAACAGAGTACTGGAAAAATATTATCTCCCCACCATGTACAGCCTTGAGTTCATTTTGGGTGTCACTGGAAACACCATTGTGGTGTTTGGCTATATTTTCTGCCTGAAAAAATGGAAAAGCGGCAACATCTACCTGTTCAATTTATCCATATCAGATTTATTATTTCTGTGCACTCTGCCAATACTGGTGAACACGTACTCCCAAGATCAGTGCACAAAGGAGAGCAGCCTGTGCCACAGCAACAGATTCCTGCTGCACGCCAACCTGTACAGCAGCATCCTCTTCCTCACGGCTGTCAGCGTGGACCGGTACCTGCTCATGAGACACCCCTTCAGGGACCACGTCCTGCAGAGGAGGAGGACGGCTGTTACGGTGTCTGCTGCCATATGGATTGGGGTGACCCTGGAGCTGCTGCCCCTGGTGTATTTCCTGGAGCCTCTAACAGCCACCAACAATTACAAGTGTCTGGACTACGCGAGCTCTGGAGACCCCGCCAAGAACCTCATCTACAGCATGTTCCTGACTGTCTTCGGTTTCCTCATTCCCCTCCTGACCATGTGCTGCTTCTACATCAAGATGGTTCGTTTCCTTAAAGACAGGAGCGAGCAAACCAGCTCTGCCCTGACCCTGGAGAAGCCCCTGGCCCTGGTGATCCTCACCATGGTTATCTTCTCCCTGCTCTTCACTCCCTACCACGTCATGCGCAACGTCCGGCTCGCGTCCCGAATCCCGGCCCTGAACGTCTCCGAGTGCACGCAGGGAACCATCAGCACCATTTACATCATCACCAGACCCTTTGCCTTTCTGAACAGTGCCATTAACCCTGTTTTTTATTTCCTAATGGGTGACCACTTCAGAGACATGCTGATGGCCAAAACAAGACAGCTCTTGGGCAGGCTGACGGGCACCGGGAAGTGAAGGAGTTAAGGACACCCCTTGTAGTGGGAGAGGTCCGGGAGGAAACTCTCTTAGGGAGAGCATTCAACCTTGTGCCATTTTTTCTAGATAACTTTATTTATGCAATAGAATAGGTATGAGCTGATTGTGTTCCTCTAAATGCACCTGTTACCTTATTGTACAGGAGATTTCTGCTGAGCTGCCTCCAGCAAACCAGGAGGGATGCTCTGCTCGCTCCCAGCAGGACAGCAGGACCCTGCTCTGGCACTGGGATGCCCCACAGCCCATTAATACTGCAATCAAAAGTTCATCAAGTCAGCTCTTGGAGGTAAACCCCACTGCCCTCACACAGTGCCTTGTGAGCAATAACGTGGGCCTGGGCTGGACAAAACGTGCCTTCATACATCACCAGGACAGGCAGGCACGCCCACGTGGGCACTCACACCACGTCCCAGGGTGTGGAGTTACCTATCCTCAATACTGCTGTCTGTAAGTGCCTGTGGAATCTATAGCCTGAAGCAGAATTTAGACCTCGGAGTTCAAACTTCATTAGCAGTTCTACTAATGAGGAGGCAGTCCCTGCCTGATCCCTGCAGGATCGATCAGCAGCACAAGTTACTCTGCAATGGACTGACCCGACTTCAAACAGGCAGGGCAAGGATCGATGGGGTAACGAGCTGCTGTGAGCCCGGGCTGCCCCGGGTAGCCGGGAGGGAGGGAGGGAGGGGGCAGGGTGGGGCAGCCCCCTCCCCTGCTGCCCTCCTGCAGGCACCGAGGGGCCCAGCCCTGCCCAGGGACTCACTGCTGGCACAGGAATGGCACAGCCCATCCTGGGTTCTGCTCTCAGGTGTGCCACTCACCTGCTGGCACCGGGACTCACTGCTGGCACAGGAATGCCACAGCCATCAGGTCCCACCCAGCCCGTCCTGGGTTCTGCTCTCAGGTGTGCCACTCACCTGCTGTCTGCTTTGCTGTGCTTCAGGCGGCGCCAGCCCCTGGATAATAAACTGCTTAAAGAACCAGAAGGCTCCTCTGTGTTGGTTTACTCTATTTGCTGATCCATAAAACCTCAGCATCTGCCTTGGAGCATGTCACACGGCCCTGCGCCTCGACACAGCCCTGTGACAGTGCTATCAAAGCAGGGCCTGGTCTCCATGGCTTCCATTTCCCTAAATTAATGACAGAAACTTCTGATCGTTACACAGTTTACTGTGGTGCTGCTGGTCTTGCAATTAAAAATGTGATAAAAAAGAGAATAAAAACCATACGTTCACACTTCACATACATGTTCCTCTCTGCTTAGTTCTTGTACTCCTGAGTAGTACATGAAAACATTTCAATGAATAAAGCTCCAAAGCACTACCTGGCTCACCTGGGCTGGGCGAAGCAGGGCTAAGGGGGGTGCAGTGTGGGTGCAGGTGGTGGGCAGTGGGCTGTGGGTGCAGGTTCCCCCAGGCAGAGCCACGCTCGGGCTGTAGGCACTGGCAGCAGCACAGCTGGACACGGGCTTTCCTTCTGATTCAGACCCGGGTTTTTGGTTTCGTTTTGTTTTGTCTTCCCTTATTTTGGGTGTGGGCTGAAAATGCCTCCAGAACAGGAATTCAGCTGTGAGTCAGCCTGAAAACAGTCCAAGTATGTTTTAGTGGCGGTAAGTGACCTAAAAATAACTGTTCCTGGGAGGAGTGGTGAGGGCAGGGAGAGAGGCTGTGGGGCTGCCCTGGCTCTGCCAGCCCAGCTGCCACCTTCCCACGAGGTGGGCAAACACAGGGCCAGGACTTTGGGCTGCTTTCAGTCTCCTCTGCAGGTGCCAGCTGCAGGAACCTGTCCCTGGAGGGAATTCGCAGCCAGCTCCACACCCCTGAGGAAACACATGGATCTATTTCTTATTCATTCCAAACCCAACCAAACCTCAGGTCCTCTGCAGCTTGGAATGTGTAAAATGTCCTGCAATGTTTTTCATGACATTTGGAGGGAATTTCCCGGGTTTGTCTTTGTTCCCATCACCTTTTGCCCCACCACGGCCCAGGCAGTGCTGCTCTGGTCAGGTGCCTCTGCTGCTTGCCCCAGCTCTCTGCAGAGCTCTGTGCCACAGCAGCTCCTGCTCTGCATTATTTTAACCGTGGTTTATAAGAACATGTCTCCAGAAGAGCAAGACTGCCTGCACAGGGGCCGTGGGCTCAGTGCTGAGCTGTGTCAGGGGTGCCTGCCTGGCCACCCTGGCCACCTGAATGAGCTGGCAGCCTCGGTGTGGGTTCCACCAGCGTGTCCTGACCCTGCCACTGCCACACTGGCAACTCAGAGTTTAACTGCTCATGTTGGCAGTAATGGAGATACTAATTCAGCCTACTTCTGCTTGGTTTCAATTCGGTTTTCACTTTCTAAAAATATTTAAGCTAAAAATAGTCTTCCTGGAGCGCAGGAGGAGCTTCACCCTTTTTGCAGTCTGTACACCAGCCCAGCACTCTCCTTTGGCTGTCACCTCTCTGGGCAGCATCCCAGGTGTGCAGGAACACTCCTGGAAACACCTACAGCCTCACCTGCTTTTCAAAGCAGCCTTTGGATCAGCAGCATCAGGGTCTGCCCTGAGCACACAAACACTGGGGGGCAGAGCACTGCAGGGATCTGATGTCAGAGAAGGTGCCTGTAAGACTCATCTTCCTTTCAGTTTTCTGTGTCTTATCGAGATTTTGACCCACATAAGTGAAGTGGAACATTTAACTGCTGCTTTGCTCATTCTTGCACTCTTGCCTCACTTCCTGACACAGCCACATAAGAGTCACAGGATGGAAGGTCTCACAAATAACTGTCCAGATGAAATAATTAAATTATTTGATGAATAAAGCAATCCAGCAGCTTGCCTGCTGCCTTTTGAAATCAATCCTGTGCTCTCGGCTGCTCCAAGGCTCTGCCTTAGGATTTTTTGTTCCTTCCCAGAGACCCGCTCTGTTTGCTGAATGCTCTTCAGGGGCAGACACAGCCCATCTGCTGTTGGCCCAATTCCTCCTTTCTGATGGGAAAGGTGGAGTCTAAGCCTGGCACAGCCCAGCTTTCCAAACACCCTCGGGGAAATAGTGAGGGAGCTGTTAGCCCCGCCAGCCAGGGGCTGGGCCGGGGCTGGGGAGTGTCCCCTGCCCAGGAGCAGCACGCTGTGCTGATGATCCAGAGCAGGGAATGGATCCTGCCTGCCCCAGGAGCCGTCAGACAGGATGTGGCACCCAAAGGGGTTAAAGAGCAGCCGTGGTGCTGCTTCCCAGCCACAAGGACCCTGTGCTGTCTGTGTGCTGTGCTGCTGGGGCCACAGGTGCACAGGGAAGGAGCAAGCTGAACAGGTGAGAATGAGGTGACAGTTCTCAAAGGTGTCTTTTATAACTAAATAAGTCACAGCAGCAAAAATTACTGCTGCATGTGGCACTTCTTGGTTAAGTGATCTCTGGAGAGAGCTTGTATGTGCCTCGTGTTGGGCTGTGCTGGGACAGGCAGATGGAACCAGGAGTTACTGCAGAGAAATAAAGTGACCCAGTTTGCTTTATCTAGCTACGGAAATGTGTGTTGAGTGTTTGTGCAGCAACCTGAGGGGGAACTGCTCTGTGCTGAGGCAGGAGGTGGTGGAGTGTGGCATGCAGCAGCAGGGCCCATGCCTTCTGCAGGTGCAGTGACTGAGGCAGTGTGCAAAAACCAAATCCCTGGAGCTGGGTTACAAGCGAAACCACTCAGCAACATCCCCTGTGAATGCAAGTACAAGGAGCAGCTGTAAGCCAAGGCAGCAGCCTGGGGCTGCCCCTGGCTCTGCAGGGACACAGGACACCTCTGTCTTCAGCTGATCCGGGAAACAGCTCGGGATGTGGGAGCCATTCCAGCGGGCTCCCTCCATCCTTGGAATGGTAGTTTTAAAAGTAATGAGACCCACATTTCCTCTTTTTCTTTAAACTGTCCCAGGGCCTCCTTTCCCCTGATCAGCCTATGGAGAGTCTCAGAACAAACATGGCATTACCTGCTGGACCCTGGGCCGCTCACATCTACTTTGTTATTGAACAGCTCCTGGCACTGGAGGGGTTTTCCATTCTCCTAAAGAAATACAGCTCCTGGGATGCCTGGTTGTGTTCCCCTGGCAGGTTTACTAGAGGAAATCCTCCTCCTGCAGGAGCACAATGGCTGGGGGCTCTCCAGGGTGAGCAGCAGCCAGGGAAAACAAACATCATCCTGTTAGAGCACATTTCTACAGAGGCTCGAATTTAAAAACCTCATGTATGAGGTTCAATTGCCATGATTTTATATCTAGCAATATATTTTTGACAGGAGAGGAAGTACTTTATCACCCTGATGTTTATTTTTTCTTTATGGTGAATGGGGATATTCTAGTTTCTCTGCATTTCAACCCAATATTTTTGCAGGGAATGCTTCAGCTATCGACGGCCCTAAGAAATGCTGGCTTTTCTGAGGTTTGTGTCTATAGTTCTGTCACAGAGAAATGAGCTTTCCCTGATCTGGGAGCAAATTATTTTCTGTGTCCATTTGTCTTTTGGGGTGTTTCTTCTTGTTTCCTTTTAATCAGTTGTGCATTTCAGGGCAATCGTCACAAAATGGTGCTGCTTCATGCTGCTCATTTTGCTTCAGGTAGAGAAGTGTCACAGGATGCTTTAGATAGCTTGATTTCCATCCAGTCCCCTTGAATTCAGGGCTTGGTTGTGTTTCAGGAGGAGTGCTGTGACCCCAGGTGCCTGTCCCAGCCTCATCCCTGCCTTCCCTCAGGACCAGTGCACGTCCTTCGTCCTCATCCTGTGCATGGAGCTGGAGTGGATGAGCAGATTCTCTCTCCTCTGCTTTGATTTCTGTTATTTCCTAGAAGGATTTCAGTGGTAACCCCAAAGGATCCCAAAATGACTTTTCCTGTTCCCATCAGAGATTAATTCAGTCTTTGTTTTCTCCTGCCTGCAACACCTTTGGGCAGAGTGTTTGGTACAATTTGGCAAGGGAAAAAATAACATCAGAATTGACCTTGTACCAAAATAAATGCAGAGGAATTAATGTTTAGTTACAATTATCCTGTTCTCATTAACAGTTCCTCTGTTACTGTGACATACAAAGTGCCAAGGGGCTTGGTGTGACTTTTGCTCTATTTATGAAAGCAGCTTTTCCAGACCTGCTGCCTGGGTAAGGAAAAATAAGCCTGCTTACCTCCTAAAATGCTTTTCAGACCACTCTATCTAGCACCCGGTATTGCTTTACACAGATAAAGACAAAAATAAACAGAGTTAAATGGTTCCTCTTAGCTGCTTTATTCCTATATTGAATTATATCAAAGAAATCCGTTTTCCTTAAAGCTGCTGCCTATCATTACAGTGATTCAGCCTGTTGTACTGATGGCATTGAATGGAAGTTCTTCCAACAGTATTTATTAGCATGACAGGCTTGATTCTGATTCCTTAGGCTCCTTAAATTTTATTTTAAAGCAGGTTTCTGCTTCATGCCTGTAACATGCAGACTGTAAATCTGGTGAATGGACTCACTGTCTGGATGTGCCACTTCTTACTTATTTTTCTCTCCTTCTGTAATAGTATCTTTCATATTTTTTCTTTATATCCCCTTCAAAAGCACAAGAGACAAAGGATGCCTTTTTCACCAAAAAACCCCAAGTAAAATATGACCTAATGATCAGTTACTTGCAATCTCATTTTTAATGACATGTAGCAATAGTCACTACTTAATTGGAAAGAGTACAACTTTAAATACCGAGTTAGAGAACCCAGCTGGTGTTTACAGAATGAGCTGATCATTAACCCTGGCTCTGGGGATGTCACCCTACATCCCAGTATGCCCACTGCACCAACTGGTCTGTACTGGGCAAGCACTGCTCTGCTTTTCTGTCCGTGGCATGGCAAGCTGTGGAAGGGCTGGAATAGGGGCAGGAGCCTGGACACTGTCAAACGGGATGGATGCTCTAAGGACAGTTGTGTCATAGAAAAGCAGCATCTTCTGAAGAAACTGAGGACTGTGGTTTCCCGAAGAGACAGAAAGATAGATTGATTGGAGTGTTTGCAAGGCTGGAGAAACCTTGAGGCATCTCAGGCAGGGACATGAAGGTCTTGGCTGTCCCACGCCACCTGAGCACCCTCCTTGTCCCCAGCACCCCCGAGCCGCGCTCCCGCGGGGGTGGCTGCGCTCCGTCCCCTCGCAGAGCACACCCCACCGCCTGCCCTGGAGCCGCGCTGTGCTAACCAGCTAACCCGGGCAGCTAACCAGCTAACCCGGGCAGCTAACCAGCTAACCCGGGCAGCTAACCAGCTAACCTGGGCAGGCTGTGCCCGGCCCTGACCGCCTCAGGGCAGCTCCTGCCGCCGCTCCCCAGCCCGGCCCGGCAGCGACGGCCGCGATCCGCGCCGGCCGGGCCCGTTCTGCTCGGAGAGCTCGGGGCCGCGCCTTGAGCGGAGTGCCCAGCCCCGAGCGCTCCGGCACTGCAGGGACTGCCCCTGCCTGCCGCACACACCGAGGGACCGCCGGGGACGCGCTGGGTCCCCTCGGCCCTGTCCCGCAGCCCTGTCCCCGCAGCCCTGTCCCCTCGGCTGTGTCCCCGCGGCCCGGCAGGGCATTCCCCGGCACTGGGCTGTCTGCGGGCAGGTTTATGACACGATGTCCCTGGTAGGTCCCGGAGAGGCTCCGCGCCGTTCTTTCCCCAGAGCCGCTGGCTGTGCTTCGCCTTCGTGCCGTGCTCCCGCTGCCCCCCGTGCCCGCTCCGGGGGCGCAGCCCCTGCCCCTGCCCCTGCCCCCGGCCCGGCCCGGCCCTGCCC
>VZUI01079556.1:0-68287 GCA_013401135.1 Cettia cetti
TAGAATAGAATAGAATAGAATAGAATAGAATAGAATAGAATAGAATAGAATAGAATAGAATAGAATAGAATAGAATAATGTGTTACTGCAGCCTGAGGTGGCCTGTGAGCTTCCACTGGAGCTGCTGAGAAAGCTGGAAGATAAAGGCAAAATTTTGGGTAATTAGCAAAGTCAGTGATGGTTGGGGCTTTAGGCTCTGTTGGATTGTATTCCTGTATTTATAATGCTATGGGCTGGATCATATTTCACTATTCATGTGAGCTGTGGCTTATTCAGGTAGCATTTCTCTGAAGGTGCCTGTTTGCTTGTACTCTCTTCTGTCAGCACCCTAAGGATTACTTGGCTTATGTGTTGTTTCCTATTTGTCTGCAAATACGATGGCAAAATAAATTATGAGACATAAAAGAACACCCTAAAATAGTAAAATCTGTTAATATGCACTTTCCATTCCATGAGGCTCTTGCATAATTCGGGCAGCAGTTTGAATTAATTTTCCCCTGCACTCACACAGTTGGAAGGAGCTCTGACTGCAAAGCACTGGAGAAAACACAGGGGACACAAAAACGTCCTTTCTCAGTGTGAGGAAGACACCCTTATTAGCTCAGTGTGACCTGCAGTGATGTAATGCAGTTTATTTTGGGCCTCATCAGACAAAATAGTGAGCAGTGTTGCAGTTAAAATCCAATTATTTTAACTGACAGACCTGATCCTGTGCTGTCTCTCACCCCATTTCCTCCAGCTAGTGAGGAGCTGTGTGTCAGAGCAACACCAGCTCTGCTGTGGGTTTTTTCACAACCTCAGAAGCAAATTGCAGGGCTGAACAACACCAGGGGAGCAAACCAGTGCTGATGGCAGCCTCGGAGGGCACAGGGTTTTCTGCACATCAGACAGCCCAAAGCACTGAGCAAAGAAATAAAGCATCAGCTTGAGGGCTCCTGGTGGCCTTTGCTAAGCCCTGAATGCTCGAGGAGATGCTTGTGCAGAAGGGGGTGTGAAGCCACCCCAGAGCCACCCCCTCCCTTTGCTTTGCAAGCACGTGCAAGGAAGCCCAGGGGTGGAGGTGGCATGGGGACAGCAGGTGTGACACTGTGGATGGGAGGATGGGTGGCTGGGGACAGGCAGGGTCTTCTGATCTGTGGGGGCTTGCAGGAAGAGAGGGTGAGGATGAAGAGGGCCTGCAGGCTCAGGGAACTGGGCACCTTCTGTGCAGCCTGCAAGATTTTAATGCTGCACCCTGTTGGGGGTGAAGTCGTGGTAGGAAGTGTGCTGCCCCAGAGAGGTGATTTCCCAGTGTCTGGCACATCACACAGGCCCCCCTGTGCCAGTAAATCACTGCCCTGCCCGGGCTTGGCTCAGCTCCCGTGCTGCAGGGAAGGACATTGAACCAGAAGAGGAAAGGGTGCTGGTGGGAGGTTTAAAGGAAGAGCAAAGTCCCCATTCAGGGCACTGTAGAGTTGTGAGGGTTGGTGAAGCAGTGTTCTCAGATTTGGGCTCCCATGAGAGGTGCAAGAGAGGCAAAGGTGGCTTGTTGGGTTTTTTCCCCTGTTTCTTGTGCTGGTTTATGATGTCTGAAAGTCTTTATGTGGAATACTGCTCCATCCCACTGGAGCTGCTCCATGGTCAGAGCATCACCCCCGTGGGCAGGGAGGAACCCTGTGGGAGTGACTTGACAAGGGTGAGACACAGCTGTTGTGTGAAACCTTGCAACTGGGGAGAAGTGCTGAGGTCCTTCCTGTAGCATCTTTTATCTGCTGACAAAACACCGGACCTGCATCTTAAATAGAAGAGTTAAACCAAAACTCTCTTGCTGAGGTGTTGTCAGCTAAATCAAGAGCTGCTTTTAGCACTGGGAAGGATTTGAGCCAGCTCATGTGTGTGGTCAGGATGGTAGCCAGCTGCCATCTCAGCTTCTCTCATGCAGACCAGCAGGAAGATTTAGTTCACTGTTGTTTTTTCCCCTGGTGCAGCCCACATCCTTGGCCAATGTTCCTCTTTATATTTCCAACTCCAGGGCAGCTCTCCTGGCTTTTCCCAGGTGAAGGTCTGAGCGTGGTCAGGGTGATGCTGTGCTAAGCACTGTACAAACACAGAGTGGGATTGGGGTGTGGCTGGGGGTTAGGGGAGAGCAGAGGGATGCCAGCCCCCCACAGAAGGAGAGGCAGTGCCCCACCACAAGGGTGGTTCTGCAAAACTCAGGGATGAGGATGATTTTTTTAAAGTGTAAATTACCCCATTGCTTTATAAACAAGACAGAGGAGTGTTCAGCAACTACAGGGAGCCACATCTGGCTGAAATTATCCAGGATGCTGAGAAGCCAGAGGGAGAGATGGATGAGCAATGCTCACAGAAGCCTTGGTTCCTTAGGAAACAGAGCTCACAGGAGCAATGAGAGAAACCACGAGATAAAAGCAACCATGTCAAGGGTTATCAGCAACATCTCGCTGGGCTGTGCCCAGGCACCGTGTGCTGCAGGAGAGCACAGAGGTGCAGAGCAAGGTCACCTGCCTGGGGTGTGCAGGAGCATCCCGCTGCCTTCCAGGGGCTGGGTGGCATTGTCTGCTTTGGGGTCGCTGTGTGTGTGAAATAATCCTCCAGTTTCCATGCTGTGGCTGCCGGGGCGAGGGCGGGTGTGCCTGGTGCGGGGCAGGGCTTGTGCCTCTCTTCTCTGACCTGACAAGGTACAGAAATTCTTCAGCATCGGTTTTGTTTTTTTTTTTTTTGCTTTTTGTTTTTTGTTTTGGTTTGGTTTGGTTTTTTTCTTAAACCTTTTCTCCCTTCCCCCCATTCCTTATGAGCTTACAACATCTCCTCATGTTAAAAAAAGCCTTTGGTGTGCGAGTGAAGCTGCCGTGGCTCCGCCTGCCCTTTGTTGGAGGGGCTGCAGCTCCAGCCCGGGGCAGCCCCGGCAGTGCCCGAGGCTGGGGAGCACCCACAGCTCACCCAGGAGCTCACCCAGCAGCTCACCCAGCAGCTCACCCAGCAGCCCATCCAGGAGCTCACCCGGCAGCTCACCCAGCAGCTCATGTCACCTGTTCTGTGATGGCACCTCCGAGTGTTGTGTAAATGGCCCCCCAGTGCTTTGCTCAACAAAATCAGTTCCCAATCCCTGCTTGGTGCTTGAGGTGGTGGCAAGATCCCTGTGCTGTGCCCAAACCCGAGCTGATGTTTGTGCTTTGTGCCCAAATCTGAGCTGATGTTTGTGCTCTGTGCCCAGCCTGAGCTGATGTTTGTGCTGTGCCCAACCTGAGCTGGTGTTTGTGCTGTGCCCAACCTGAGCTGATGTTTGTGCTCTGTGCCCAAATTTGAGCTGATGTTAGTGCTCTGTGCCCAAATTTGAGCTGATGTTTGTGCTCTGTGCCCAACCTGAGCTGATGTTTGTGCCCTGTGCCCATCCTGAGCTGATGTTCGTGCTTTGTGCCCAGCCTGAGCTGATGTTCGTGCTTTGTGCCCAAATTTGAGCTGATGTTTGTGCTTTGTGCCCAAATTTGAGCTGATGTTTGTGCTCTGTGCCCAACCTGAGCTGATGTTTGTGCTCTGTGCCCAGCCTGAGCTGATGTTTGTGCCCTGTGCCCAAACCCAAGCTGTGGAGGTATTTCTGGGGAAGGCAGTGAGGTTTGAAATGTCACTGTATAAACACCAGGTCACGTTAGACTCTGAATACCACAGTCCAAGCTTTAGTGCCACATAATGCTGCAGAATTATAAATGGCCTTTAAAGCCCTGGCTGCGTTTTGTGTCTGTAGAGTGAATAGTAGCATGCAAATAAAGAGTTTATTTTCCCCTCATTCTGCTTTTTTTTGCTGGCATGTTTCCTGTAATGCCAGTGACTTGCCTCCTGATTTACACCATATATAGAAATGTAGAAAAAGCCTAATTATAATTGGCTCTTCTAACATTTTGTGAGTTGAACTTCTGAAAATACTGGCTGCATCTTGATCCAAATGTCTGAGTTTTTCAGAAGTTTTTGTGGGTGTAAATCTCTATTTAACCTCAATGCAGATGTGGCTGATGGGCAAACAGCTGTCAAAAGCTTTAGCCAGCCTTGATCTTAGTCCGTAGAGAGGAATTTTCAATATAAAGAAATAAGTTAATTTATTTCTACTTAATAGCCTCAAAAAGAAGTTGCTGCTTGGCTCTGACTGCTTTTTAATGTCACTGTTATCTGATGCTAGTTGTAAAATGGATTAAATTCTCTTCTGATGCTTGAAAGGCTCAAGTATTAAAGCAGGGCTTTGAGAGAAGCTCTGTAATTTTCTGCTCTGCCCTCACTGATGGGAAGCTCTTGTTTTTGTGATTCAGGGCAGCAGTGTGTGTTGGGAAGATGTGGCTGTCACAGGATCTGTGGAGCATCCCTCACTGTGGGATGCTTTTTAGTGCTGTCTTAGCCTCTCTTTCCAATCCCTGTAAGAAGATTCCTCATAGACATAGAGATGGAAATAAAGAAGTAATAGCAGCATGGTTAAAAAAGCAGCAAAAATCAGGCTAGCCCGGTATTTTGTCAAGAATTCACGTTGGCTTTTGCACAGCAGAGATTTGGGCATGGAGGGGAGATGCTTTGTGGTAGGAAGTCATGGCACCAGTGCCCTGCAGTGCGTGTTGGTGCTTGGTGTGCACGCCAGGATTGCATCAGTGCTGCCTTCTGTAAAATCAACATTTCCAGTAAATTCCCAGCAACTGGTTCCTGTATTTGGGTGAACCAAGGCACCAGGTTTGGCTCTCACTGGATTTCAGCAGAGCCATGTTACAAATCTCTGCACTCAGTCCTGCCCTTGTCTGTAAGGGCTTGGCTGGGTCCCAAAGTCTGGCTGCATTTTCACTCTTCCCAGCTGACAGCAGGAGCAGTTCCTCTGCGTGGCACTGGTGCACCCAGGCAGGGTGTGGTTGTACCCATGGGAGCTCAAGGTGGGACTGGTCTCTGAACAGGCTGGATTTGTGGCTGAATGAGGAGCACAGGGAGGCTGCACCTCTTTGGCATGGGCATCTGCCCTGTCTCAGTGTCCCAGGGGATGAAGTGGTTTGGCATCACAGCCAGGCAGGGATTGTATCAGGGAATTTGGCTCCTTGGCTGAATTTTGCAGCCTGCTGTGAGCCTGGTACTGTGCAGGTTCTGCTGATGCTTCACTTTGTGGTCATTAGAGCAGTGGGGAGCATGGCAGGGAGGGATGCAGGATGTCAGGCCAAGTGGCAGCGGGGCTCTGTCCTTCTCCAAAAAGGATGCAGCCTCCACTACTGGTTTTTCAAAGGAGCATTTTAGCATTTCAAGGGTGCTCAAGAGCATTTTGTTGCATCCAGTGCTTTGAGTGCTGTACAGATGCCCCCAAAAAGCAGCCCCTGTCCAGAGGTTTCCATCAGAGGGCCGTGGGTGTGAGTGCCTGATGGCACTGCAAACCCTGCAGCTCTCCCAGCCCAGCACCAAGGTCACTGGAGGCTGATGTGCTGTGGTCAGGAGCGGGTTAAAGCACGAGCATCCCTCCAGAGAGCAACCTTGCCTGGCACAGCAGCCTCCTTCTGCTGCAGCCCAGGCACAGAGAGGCTTCTGTTCTCCAGCACTGACATCAGCCCGGCCGGGCCGTGAGTCACGCTGGGAGCCAGGCTGGGGCAGCTGCTCCCCCCTCCCACCCCTCCCAGGGAGCTGAGGCCCCTCCCGGGGGGTCTGAGCCCCCCCTGCTCTCTCCTCACCTGTGCAGCACCTGGCCTGTGTCAGGTGTGACATTTGGAGCCCCAGGAGCAGGGCATGACCCCAGTGGGGGCTGTGAAGTCTGGCACCAGTGCCTTGTCACTTGTGCTGTGGATTTGGGGCAAAAAGAAGGGGGATTAAGGCCTCATTTGTTGGTTTTGTTTTGATTTTTTTTTTCCCCAAAAACCTTTTGTCTAATAGAGAGGAAGAGTTTAAAATGAAAAGCTCTGGAGAAAAGATTGAAATGGTTGAAGGAGGAAAGTCTACAGAAAAGTATGTTCAGCTGAAGCAGATGGGACCCCACTGCTGATGCTCAGTGTCCTTTTCATGTCTTCCCAGTATAATCCTTTATGCATTTAACATTACACAACTCCGTGTCAGGACTTGCTCCAAGAAACCTTTCCCCATCCTCTCCTTGGAGGTTTGAGGGAAATGCAGTCATTGCTTTAAAACAAATGACTGCTTCTTCTTCTGCCTTGGTGTGCCCTGGCACTGCTGCCATGGGAAGTGGATGTGGGGAGATGCTTTGCAGGTCACTTCTGCTCTCTGCAGCCTCACCCAGAGCAAAGCAAAAATTCACAGAGTGAGTGAACAAATATTGAACCAAATTGCCTTGGAAGGAAATGGATCCATTTGAAAAAATTCACTCAGGAAGCCAGCAGCAGCTCTAACCCCCAGCCAGGCTGGGAGCATCCACTGCAGCATCCTCAGTGGGTTTGGGCAGGGCTGAGGAGGGAAGGGCTCTCCTGGAGAGCTGCCTCTGCTGGGTCCCAGCCTCAGTACAAATGGTGTAAACATCAAACAGGACTTTGCTGCAGTAAAGACAAGGCACATCAAAGGGCTGTTTAACAAACCAAACTCGGGAGGAGGATGCCAGGGGGGATCACAGCAGGGTTTGTTTCACTATTATATTTTCTTGTGCGAGGGGAGCAGGGCTGTGGCAGGGACCCTCACGTGGCATCGCTCCCACGCCAGGATGTGCTGCCATTTCCACAGGACTAGCATCATATGACCAGGAACAGCTTTCAGGGCCTTTCAGGAGCTGTTTGGAAGTGCTGATTCAGGCTTGGTGCAAACCCCTCTGGAAGAGTACTGCTGCCTCCTGGGGTTCTGTGGGAATCAAGGGAAGATGCTGCGCCACTTCCCAGCCTTGGTGAGGAGACACTGCACAAAGCTGCCACCAGAAGGCAAAGGAGAAGGCTCCAAATGCAAAAGCTTGTCTTTTAGAGTTAAATTTGGTGCGTTTTTATTTTTTTCTATCTCTCTGAGCTATGGCAAGAGGCCAGCCACTGCTGTTATGCTTTCCAGGAAATCCATGAACATTGCAGTGACAAAGTGATGGGGCGGTGATGGATCTTACAGATAGCTGCTGTAGGAAGAAAAACATCTAGCAAAGAGAAATACTCTGATGTCTTCAACTCCCCTAAAGCAGAAAATTTAGGCAGCCAAAACTTGCAGGTGAGAACCTGTGGGTCTGAACTTAGGAGAGGAGGAGCAGCCAGCCAAGCAAGGCATTGGCAGCCAGCTCTGGGCAGGGGGGTAGCACCACTGAGAGCTAAAGCTGGAGGCTCACAGCTAGTTTAGGATCCAGCTGTAATTTTAACAGCTGGTTCTGTCAAGCTGCCTTCAGCACAGCTCTGATCCAAGCTTCTATAATTAGCCAAGGAGCAGCAGCTCTCGTGCAAGGAGTAAGGCAGCAGCCATGCTCCATGCAGGGGAGGCAGAGCAGCGTGGGTGTGAGCCTTGCTGCAGGGGGTAAGGGCTGCCCCAGGAAATTTTAAATTGTTGGGGCTTGGTCTTTTTTTTTTTTTTTTTCCTCCACTTAAGGACTTTTTGCAAAATATTTTGTTAGGGTTTTTTTTCTCCCCCCCCTCAAAAAAGCGCGCCTAAGAAATGTTGTTTTGTTTTGTGTCATCCTTTAACAGAAATATTCACATTTATCAACTCAAATCAAAAGCATTGAATCTGTGGTCAGTTTGAGGTTGGTTGAATTTGCTGAACTAGTGGAGTTTCTCATGGGTGAGGTGATCTGAGCCCCTCCAGCCCCTGGCAGCTGAATGTGCTGCCTGTGTTTTGGGGTGTGCTCTGGATGCTCCCTGGGGATTCCCTGAGTTGTTCCCAGGAGTCAGTCCAGCTGGTGAGAACAGACCATTAGATCAATAGATGTGTGAAACACCCCAACTATAATTAGCATGACTCCTGTCCTTGAGCTTTCCCTGTCTGAGGTCACCCAGCTTAAATGAGTGTATTTTGATATTTCTCAGGCTGCCTGTTCCTGTAACCTTGAGTTTTTGCAGTCAGTAAATGGACCTGTACCAATTGGAGACAGCTGAAGAGAAGTACAAGGCTTTATTCTCCATGTCTTGGATGATAAACATTTAAAGAAAGAATAGGAGAACCATCTCTTTGTGTTTTCTATGCTTTATGAGGGTAGTTCTTGGTGCTCCAGGTCAGGTGTTTCTCAGTGATTTTATGCTGTGCACATTCACATTCCCTGAGTAATGACACAGGAGCAAGAAGCTGGGGTATCTTTCTTCCACTAATGAGCAGGGAGTGACTAGGAAGCAATAGCATAACAAAGAACATGGAAAAGGCTGTTTTCATGGCAACTCATGGTAGCTTAATTAAATTTCTAATAAAGAAAGATCCATTTTACTTTGGAGACCTGCACAGGGTCAGGCAGTTTCTGTCTCTCACCAGATAAAGAACATTCTCAGGGTGAGGTCATGTCTTTTTCTGGAGTTTGCCAGAGATGTAGCTGAGTTAGATCAGCCTCAACTCTGAACCAGCGCATTTGCTGATGCTTCTTTCTTGCCAACACAAGCCCACATCCACCTGCATTTTCCCCCTATAGTGAGCTTACCTGAGTTTTCACCTTGAAATCTCTGGTGCAGCAGGGGAGGCTGCAGTAGAGGAGTTTTCCACCCCCCACTTCTGGGATGCTTCCACTGAAATGGGACAGGGAGGTGCCTCCCCAGCTGGCTAAATGGGACTGGTTTCACAAATGCTGCTGTTGTGGAGGTGCAGACACAGCAGCCACCTCCAGTTTCTTAACCAGGGCAGCCCCTGAGGGACACGTGGCATGGCAGTAACAAACAGCATATCCCCAAAATACCTGAAAGACAACGAGGCTGCTCAGCAGGGGCTGAATTTCAAAGTTCATGCATTGCAGAGGGTGGAAGAAAATTTTAGCCTAGCCAAGCCAGTGGGAATTTTGGTCAATGATTTATTGGGACAGAATTTAGCCTTGATTTATATAATTCCAGGAGTTCATTAAGTGGGATTATGCTGCTCCAGGGAATGGGAGGTAATAGTCCTAGAAAAATCAAGGTGTGCAAATGTCCTTGTGCAACCTGGAGGTTGTGGCTGTGCTGCCAAATGCTCCTCCCTTGATAGCACAGCTGCCAGAGCATCATGTACCAGCTGATTTCTGGGACAGCTGGAACACCAGCAGCCAGGGCAGAAACGAGTCCTAAATTAAAAAATTCTCCTTTCCTATATGAAGTTTTCTCTGTAAATGCATTGAACACTCAATAAAAGACATTCAGGAGCCAATAGCAGCGCTGCAGCAGATCTGCTCAAAGCCATTTGGATTTCTCTTCAAAGCAGAAAAAAGGGGAGTGCTATGTGCATGTGAGAATGGCTTTCCATGATTTGTGATTGTATGGAAATGCTGCCTGTGTGGGGGAATGCTTTATTTCAGGATGCCCCAGAACAGAGAGTCCTAAACCCATCTAAAGTCTGTGGTGAACTTCTCTGCTGACTTCTCTACAGCTCTGTTGGGGGTTTAAATTCATCTCATCCTTGCTTGGATTGATCTGTGTGAGCAGCTACCTAGGCTGAGGATTTATTTATTGGTGTGGGGAAGAGATCCATCAAAAGCTCTTCAGGCTCAGAGACTCTTTTAGCCCAGGTGTGGTTTGAGGATGCCTGTGTAAAATCCAGCCCTTCAGGCAGTTCCTGGTGCTTTGGAGGTGTTGTGAGCTGAAGCCTCAGCAGCTGTAGGTTGGTGAATCCTCACTGCATGAGGAGGGTGTCGAGGTTATCCTTTTTCAGTCTCTCACCTCTTTGCTTTCTGCATGAGCCATTGCAGCTGCAGGTGGGGCTGCAGGTGGGTTCTCCCTCACCTTGCAGAGGGCCAGGCAGGACCAGCTCCGTGTGGGGATCCCTGGGCAGGGCTGGTGATGGTGTGGGACGGTGGCAGAGGCTCCTCCAGGCGCGGGGAGGGAAGGCTGCAGGACATCCCCCTGTGCAGCTTCTGTGCAATAACTCACAGTGGCTGCAGCCAGGGGTTTTTGGAGTGTTTATGCCTTGCCCTAGGAGGATCCTTGCCCTGTGGTTTGGGAGTGGTTTGGCTCTCAGAATTCATCTCCTGAAGCTGCTGCAGGATGTTATTGTGGGTTAGTACCGCGTGCCTGCCCTTAAACGTTTTCTCACCCAGCTTTCCAGCTAAATCAGGCTTGGAGTGCACTCAGTGCTGGTAAATGGGATGAACATCACACTGGGAACCTCCCAGCTTTCATCTGCCTTTTATTATGAAAGACTGGCTTCAAAAGATCAAACCCTGAAGGTTATTTACCTGTAACAGGATTTTTTTCTCCAGGCAGCCAGCAGCTCCCAGGTGGGTGTTGCAGGGATGCCACTCGAAGAGGAAGCATTTGATTTCCAAGTAAAATTAGATTCCACATTCATTTCTCAGCAATGTATGTGCAAGGCTTCCAGTAAAGACATTTTCTGTAGCAAGGGGTTGTAACATCTCCCAGCAGATACAATCAAATTGTGCTTGCAGCAGCCAGATGTGTTCTTATCTTTAATATGTAAACACTTGCTCAGTAATTAAGTTACCATGGAAGTTGTACTGTATCGATGGTCAATTATAAGATAAACTGATAAAAGGGAGGAAGTGGCTGTCTTCTTGATCAAACCTGATGTGCCTGCAGCAGTCAGGTGAAGACTTGGGAATTGTGTAATTTGGTGTTTTCTCCTGATACTTGTTCCCACTCAGCATTCTCAGAGGAGGTGAGTGCTCACTGGGAGATCAATATCACTCCACCGAAACAAGTTTCTTCTCTGATGAGTGTCCTTTGCACCATCTACCCTGCAGTTGCCTGCCCTGTGGCTGTCACCCCCTGCTGCCCTGATTTCCCGTTTTTTGTCCCACCGGTGGCTTCCCGAGCTCGGCAGAGGCACCTGTGTGTCTTGTTCTGCCGCACAAGGGGCCAGGTGATCCCATCCCAGATCCCTCCCGGGAGTTTGAATGACTGTGCTAATGTCTTTGTCACCTGAGAGCTGCTCCGCAGGGAATCATAACATGTGATTAAAGAAACCAGTTAAAAACAGCTTAGGGAGCTGGATTAGGTACATGATCTCTTATTATGGCTCCTTTTAGCTGACAACCCGGTGAAAGAAGGGGGGTCTGGATTACATGGAGAAACATCGGACTTGACAGGAGTGTTTTCTGACTGTTCGGCTTAGTGGTGTCATGTACAATTTTAATCAGATTTAAATAGTGGCAAACATCACAGGCTTAATGGATTTCAGCTTTATTATTGGGGCTTTGCTTAGAAGCAATTTGGATTTTCAACTGTGAGCCACCAATGCAAGTGTATTCACACTTAAGTGGGACTGGAAACCCGGGGACAGACCTTGCATTTAAATGGCACATTTGTGTGGGGGGACAGATCTCCTTTCTGTCAGCCTCGGGATCTCGATGGGTGGTTAAGCTCAGCCCATGATCCTTCCATAGGGATGGTGCATTTGGCTCCTTTTTCCATATTGATCCAAGCAGCTGTGGAGCACCTTTTGCCATTACAAAATCAAGATGAAGCAAGACGACAATATCTTTTTGCAGTGGTCTGGAGAATTGGTTTTCCATGCTTGGCTTCAGCCTTGGAGTTGTTCCTCACATGATCTAAAATGATCTCTGTCCTCTGCTTAAGGTGTCATGGGTTGCTCCTCTTGACCATCCCGTGGTGAGGCTTTGCCTGGTCTCTGCTGTGCCAGTTTAGGGTGATTTGTCTAGAGGAAAAACAGTCCCTGAGGACACTGACACCTGTATTTCTAGAGAGATGTGGTCCTGCCTCCAAACTGAGTCTTTTGGGGTGGTGTCCTTTTTGTTGTTGTTGTTGTTGTTGTTGTTCTGTTGTTGTTGTTTTGTTTGGTTTGTTTTTTGGTTTTGGTTTTTTTTTTTTTTTGGTTGTTTTCTTTTTCACATTGTGGGAGAAGATGCTGTGGAAGAAATCAATATTGAAGGTGGTTTTGTAAAACAGCGTTGACTTTGCTCCGAGGACTGGCTCTGACTAACAGAGGCAAGTCACCATTTCAGGACCCTGTTGGTCATTGAGGTCTGGTCAACTGCTTGGTGCTCCGGGCCCTGCATGAGCAGAAATAGTAGGAAAAAGGGAACATCAGTCATTGCAAGTTCCCCTTTTATCAATAAAGGGAAGTGTGTGTTCCCACTCCCTTGTGTTTTCTGTGCCACCTCACACCACCGACCTGAGGTTTCATCGACTTCCAGCTCCGAGCTAAGCGTTAGTGAAGACGTTTTCCCTTCGAAGGCCAAGGAGATGTCTGTACAATGTTATCTGAATCATCCACTAAATCCTGGCTTTCTGTCTGCTGTAGCCATTCAAGCGCTAATTGCCTTTGATTAAGGCAATCGTTTGCAGAGTGAGTGGGTTAATTGGGTATTGTGGAAGCAATCAATCTCATCAGCTGCTTGCATCCATGGCTGAGGTGACAATGCACTGGGACAATAATTGTTTTATGAGCTCCTGGAAGGCAGCAGAGGCAGACTGGATGACAACAGGAAACCCTTCTCGGGAAAATGGCCTTTAGGAAAGGTAAATTGGATTCTAAGTGCTCATTAAGAGAGGACTGATTGATTGGGAGCTGGGAAATTTTGCGCCTCTAAAGCATGTGTGCACAAGAAAATGGTGTGGGTGTCACAGGATGCTGCCCTTGGGAGTTTTGGGGTCTTTGGCCTGGCTGGATGAGATGTGGAGAGGATGTGGCGTGCTAAATGGGGAGAGAAAGTTGTTTTCAGGGAGGTGAAGGGAGATCATTCCTTTCTTATCCTGTGAGTGTGAGCTGAGACACACCAGGCACCACCTTGATTAGGTGCACCAAGCACTGAACACACCCCTGTTTGCTGCTTGCTGAGGCTGCAGTTTCCAAAGAACTGAACTGTGCAGGGCAGTAGCAGCTCCTGGTGGCTCCTCACCTGGTCAATGCACGGGGGCTCCTGGGGGAGGATTCTCATCATCAAACCTCCCAGGGCCCTCCTGCCGTGGGGATGCTGAGACATCTCCAGCATGGCTGTATCTGCACTGCTCAATGTGGGACCAGCAGGAAATGCATTATCCAGAGAGGGCTGCAGAATTATTGCAGGGAAGTCCTGAGCTCCTCAGCACAGCTGCACACAGGCAAAAAACCAACCAACCAATCAAAAAAACAAAAAAGAGGCGAAAAAGCAATTTGTTGGTGCTGTGCAGGGGAGCAGGGTGCAAGCTCTGAGGGGTTTGACGACCTGGACCCCGCTTGCATCTGGAGGATCTGGGCAAAGTGTGATGTTTTCATTCCATGAACAAACGTAGTATTCCTTGGTTTCTGACTTTTATTGGAATGCAAATTCTTGCAAAAGTATGGAAATTGAAGTCATTGAAATGTCTTGGTTTGATGGTAGCTGAGTGCTACAGGAAGAAATGTTACAACTTAGAGCAGTCAAACTCAACCATTTACACTGACTTGGCTAAGAAAGAGGTGCACAGTTGTTTTTGCAAGCCCATTCAAAGTCCAGACTGTAAGGAAAATACAGAATATGCCACCTTCTCCATCCAACCCTCTCACTGTGGACAGTGGGTTTTATTTCAGAGGGAATGTCCTTCAGACTCTGTGTTTAAAGAGGAGGTTGTAACACGGGGTCAGAGGTGATGTGTGATGTCAGGGATTCCACACTCAACTGCTCCAGATAATTATGCAGTTCCTTAACCTCTCAGAAAAGGTGGTCAGACCATGCCCAGTGAGTGCCTATCCCCTGTCCTGCCTTAATTAGCACCTTGCCGTGCTAATAGAGCAGAGTGCTCAGCTTTGACACACAGAGGAGTGGCAATGTGCACCCTGCAATTTCAGCAGCAAAGTGAGGGAGGTGGATTTGAATCTTCTCCAAAGCTCTGAATTGGGGTCAATGCACTTTAACTGCCGAGAGGAAGGAAAAACGGCTTCTGGAGGAGGAGGTGCCCTGCCTGAATCCCAGGAAAATGGGATTCTCTTGGATTACACACACAAGTATGTTTTTTTCTCTTATTCAGACCCCCATGCTCTGTCTTGCAGTGAGACAAGAAGGCAAGAAACCACACAGTGGTGCATTTGTGTGCTGTTGGATACACTCAGGTTTCTTCTAAAAGCCTAAGACCAGACCTGGCTTTACCACAGCCCTAAAAACATCATGGGAACAAGCATTTCTGTTGCCTCTCCCAGGTGAATCTGTGAAATAAGGAGCCAAAGAAACCAAAGATCAGATGTGGTTTTAATTCCCAGTTTATAGTGCTCTACTTGGGATGACAGAAGCAAAGTCCATGCATGTTGGGTTTTGTAAGCCAGTGGATCTGATTGTTCTCCTTGCAGGAGGGATTTTTCTTCTCTGAGGAAAAAAAGGGTAAAACTGAACATGTAATTTTGGGAACTTCCTGTAATCCACATTCTCAGAGACCAAACCTCCCATCATTAACTAAGCCCTGCAACAGCTTTCTGAGGTGGGGAAGTAGCAATATCCCCCTTCTTTAAAATGGGGAACTTGAGCCAAATGCTGGTAGAAGTCAGATGGAGAGATGGCGGCTACAAGAGATGTTCTTGATATAAAATCCTCTCTCCTGCTTCCTCTCAGGCAGGGGAAGGCTGGGCTACACTGGAGCACCCAGTGGGTGCTGCCAGTTTTGTGTGCCTGTCTTTCTGCAGCCACCAGCCCACCTGAGCTGGCACAAGGCCATGCACAGTCTTCTTTTCAGTCAGCCACCCTGGTGACTCTGTTTCCCTTGCCCCCAGAGTTTTAGCTATGGGGATGAAGTGGCTGTGAAGTGACAGTTGCTCAGTTTGCCTTGGAAGCCAGGTAGCAGGTCACAAATCCCCATCTGGGCTGTGTGGTTGTATCATGGCCCATCTGCTGGCTGACTTTGGCACAGCTGCTTGGTGGGGCTTTTGCATGTGCCACAGGTCTGTGCCAGAGCAGCCTGCAAAAGCAAGGGATTGGTTTTGCTCCTTGGCAGGAGGCAGGAGTGATGCAGGAGACGTGGCAGCAGCAGTGTTAGCAATGTTAGTGGTGTTTCCTCAGCAGCTCTTCCCCAAGTGGAGCTTTCTGCACTGGTGGTTGGGTGCTGGGCATCACTGGGGTGAGGGCAGGGGGCTGCATCCCAAACTGTGGGTGACACGATGCTCTGTGGTCCAGCCCCAGCAGTCAGCAGGGGCTGTGGGGCTTGTTCAGCTTCAGTCTAAGCAGAGCAGCCCTCACAGAATCACAGAATGGTGTGGGTTGGAAGGGACCTTAAAGAACATCCCATTTCACCCTGCCATGGCAGGGACACCTTCCACTGTCCCAGGTTCCTCCAAGCCCTGTCCAGCCTGGCCTTGGACACTTCCAGGGAAGCAGCCACAGCTTCTCTGGGCACCCTGTGCCAGGGCCTGACCACCCCAAGGATCTGAATGTGACCAGGTGCGTCTAAATACAAAGCTGTTGCTAAGATAGTGCAGCACACGAGGCAAGGAAGAGAGGGTTTATTTTCTGTCTCCAATGCCCTCCAGTGTGAGATCTGTTCCCTGCTCAGCCTCCTGCAGTTTTGTTTCTCAGCACCTTCTCTGGCAGTTCTCACAACCCTTTAGATCAGGGCTTTGAGGACACATCCTGCTGACACACAGTTTGCCTGGGGAACCTGTGTGGGTTCATGTTGGGTTCAAGTGCTGTTCACAGTGGTTTGCACTGATGGGTGTTGACAGGGGTTCAGGTTTGGGCAGAGCAGAGGAGCAGCTCCTGAGGATGCAGCCCTGAAGGGAAGAAAAAAGAAAAAGAAAAGAAGCAAGCAAAAATCTGTACCAAAGTGCACTGAAATCAACAGCTGGCTTTGTCAGAGCAGCTAGGAGCTCTTTTGCTGAAGTGATTGGCCTGGGAAGAGACAACATGTGAGCCACAGAATGGGATAACACTTGTTTCTGTTGGGTTTTTGTAATTCTTCCTTGAAGTGGAATTTGGGTTCTGTGTTTTGACACAAGGAGTTGGAAAGAGAACATCAAAATGATGAAATGTCCAATGCAAGAGGGCAGGGAAAATTTGGTTTCCAGGCTGACTTTGACCCTGGCTCACAGCCTTGTCCTGGGCAGCTCAGCAAACCTCTCTGAGCTTCCCTCTCTTCATATACAGCCATGATGGTGCCCATCTGCTGGGTTTAAGTGTTAGCTGAGCTTGACAGATTTGAGATCATCTTTAGGGAGACACAGAGTAATTTTATTCTTTATCCCCTAAGTGCTAAGGATAATTACAAAAACACAGTGTTGTGGAGGGGGAGGAAGTGTAATCAGGAATGCCTGCAGCATCCTTCACTAATTCTGTGTTTATAATGGATGAGTGAATGGGTGAGAGCCATGGGCAGGAGCTGCTCCAAGGTGGGGCACCACGAACTGAGCTCTGTGTGCTCTGCCGAGCCACACAGAGCCCAGGTGGGGATTCCTGAAGGAAAAATGGCCTTTCCTCCTGCATCACCCCATGTTTGTATTTGGAGATATCACTGTTCTGTTGTTTGATGTCCAAGCCAGCTCTCTCCAGCCCCCTAGGAGGTGTCAGTGTTCCTCACATGGCGGGCACAGAGAGGCTCTGCTGTTCAGAGGAATGATCAGCAATAGCTTCTCAAGTACTCTCCTGCTGCTCCAACTGGCTTGGCAATAAAACCAGCACCTCTGAGGAGCAGAAGCCATTTGTCCTTGGGTCCCAAACTGCACACCCTGAGGAAAAGGGGAGCAGCCTCAGGGGCCATGGCCAGCCATCAGAGCCCCAGCAGCATCTCTGCCTCACCTGAGGCAAACCTGCCACCCCAGAACTGCATCAGCTGGGCACCCCCTCCTGCCACAGACATTGCTCCTGTGCAGCTCCATTGTGCACAGCCTGCACAGGGGGCAGAGGGGTTTGCTGATGGAGCCTGGCAGGGAGCAGCACCTGCCTCTGTGTCAGTCAGAGCTGTGGTTCCCCAGCTTTCTGCCTGCTGGGGTACAGGCACAGCAGCCTGGGCTGTTCCTGCTCTGCTGTTGGAAGCAGCTGCCCTTGGCTGGGCTTTGATTGCTTCCTTGGCTGCTTCCCCTTGCTCAGGCTTGGGGTAATCCTGCTTCCTGTGGGTTCTTATCTTTCTGACACTGCCAGTGCCCTCCAAAGGGGCTTTTTGCCCCGAGGGTTCCTGGCCAGTCCCTAGTGGGATAGGGTTGAACTGAAGGACTGAATGAGCTGGGTCTGCTCCTGGCTTTTGGGGAAGATTCTCCCAAGCTGGATGGGTGGACCAGAGGAAGAATTTATCTTTGTCATTCCTCCTGATGTATCCAGTGTTGGTCCCCTGGGGTTCTGGGCTGGTGCACACAGGAAATGATGCTCTGGTGGGCTGGAGCACTTCTCCTGCACTGGAGGGATGAAGAGGGCTTGGAGGTGGAAGGATTAGGTGGACAGTGGTGTCATCCCCCAGTGCTGGCCGTGGCTGTGGGATAAAGGAGGGTTTGGTCCATCCCACCTGCACTCTGGGCAGTGACAGGGTGGGTTTGTGGGAGTGCAGCAGCAGGGGCTGCTGGGTCTCACAGGGACAGAGGGGCTCCCGTGCCTGTGCTGGCTCACCCCAGGACTGAGCTGTGATCATGCTCGAGGGGCCTGCAGGCACTCACTCCTTGGCTCTCAGAGTGGGGATACCTGAAGCACAAGCTGTTGGAAAAGAATGAGAGCAGAGTGAGAAGGGCAGATCTGAAGGAAAAAGCCCATTTCATTCACATCCTCAGCAGAACAGCCACACACTTGGTGTGCTTAGTTCTGGAGTCTGAGTCCTTTCCTTTATCCCAACTCTCTTTTTAAATACAGCACTTAATCCCTGGTTCTCAGTCATCCCTTTCTGCTGCAGGGTACCGAGAAGGATTTCTGTGGAAGAGAGGACGTGACAATGGGCAGTTCTTAAGCCGAAAATTTGTGTTATCAGAGAGGGAAGGTGCTCTGAAGTACTTCAACAAAAACGATGTGAGTACCTGGGGATGCTGTGTGCAGATGGGATCGCAGCTGTGAGAACATCCTGGAACATGTAATTCCCAGGGCAGTTCATTTACACAATGTCCATAAGCATTGAGTCTCCAGTTGCTGTAAGGATTATGTTTGTCCCTCTGAAAGGAAAGTTCCCAGTTCAGAGGGCAAGGGGAGGAGCAGAGTCAGCAGCCAGTGGCTCATGTGGGAGGATGGGGCAGATGGGGACATGGACGTGGTGCTTGCCAGCCGAGCACCCAGGTCTGTTGTTGGCAAATCCTCCATCTTTTGGGACAAGGATGAACTATCTGTAGGTGCTGGAGAGTCACAAAGCATCTTGGCCTGTTAGTTAGCAGTCTGCCATTTTTTTGTATCCCTGCTGAATTTTACAGAACAGCTCATTTTTCCAGGCTGGCAGGAAGCACTCATTGACACCCGAGCAGACTCTGGGATATCTCATCACCTGGTGGTTTTTTGGGCTGGGATTCAGGTGTTTTTAACTAAGGGCCTCAAACAGGCCTTTTTTTTTTCTGACCAGGTGAACTTCTTTCTGGTTTGAAAGCCACTTCTCAGGTGTTAGCTCACTCAGCTGTGTTTTCCAGGCAAAAGAACCCAAAGCAATTATGAAGATCGAGCACCTGAACGCGACTTTCCAGCCGGCAAAAATCGGGAACCCTCACGGGCTGCAGATCACCTACTTGAAGGACAACAGCACAAGGAACATCTTTGTCTATCATGAAGATGGCAAGGTGAGGCTGTGGAGGTAATGAGGAGGTTTGGTTGTGGTCCTGGGGGCTGGTGCTGCTCAGAGCCAGCCCGTGGCACACCAGGCTCTAACCGAGCTGCAATCACTTGGAGGGTGGAAGGTTGCACAGCCAGCCTTGAGAGTGTTGTGTTCTTCCAAGCACAAAGAGAGGCAAACTGTGTTCTAAACAGATGCAAATGGAAGGAAGTGGTAATTTCTTGTGACTTGGAGTAGAGGAGTTTTCAAATCAGGCTCCTGGGTACCCAGAGGAGACAGGGTGGATGGAGCACTGGGAGATGAGGGGACTCAGTCCAAAGACTTGCAAAAGGGGAGCAAACAGGAATGTTGGAGAAGCAGGGAGTTATTGTGGTTCTGCCTGTCTCATAGTTAATAAAATGCAGATATTCATGTTTGTATTGAAATAAATCCCATTGCTCAGGTGTCTCTGAAGGGAGATGTGAAGGAGAGGACCCATGGGTCTGGGGTGGTCATTGCTGGGTCCCAGGGAACTGCTCCAGCAGAGCTGCTCCCAAACTTCCCCTCCACGCCAGGTGCTTGTCAGCAGGTGCTTTTGTGGCACAGCACAGGGTCACTCGAGCTGCTCTCAGGTCCCTCCCTGCTGCAATTGAAACCAGAATAACAAACAGCAGCTCTTTGGTGGGAAAGTTGCATCCCAGTGTTGTGTCTGTGGTTTGCTGGGCTTTGGTGGTTTGCTTAGCCAAGCTGTGAGGATTGCAGGGCTGTCCTGGCTCTGGGGTTTGTGTTTCAGCTGCTGAGGTTTCTGCTGGGGGCTGGTGGGAGGAGCAGTGTCCCCGGTCCCACGCAGGGGCAGGATGTGCTCTGGTGAAATCTGACACTGACCCAGCTGAATTTCCTTCAACTTCCCTGAATTTGGTCAGTCTCCTTGGCTGCGCAAGGGCTGCAAGAAGATGAACCCCCTGGAGTAAACTTCTGCCCTTTGGGACTGGAGGCTGCCCTGGGATCACCCGTGGTCTCCTGCTGCCCTTTGCTCCCTCTTGCAGTCCCCAGCAGCCCCAGTGTGTCCTCCTGGGGCCCAGAGGTGCTGCCTCTCCCTGATCTGAGGTGGTGGAGCCTCCTTTAGGCTCCTTCTCACATTTCACAGAATCACAGAATGGTTTGGGCTGGAAAGGACCTTGAAGCTCATCTCCTTCCACCCCTGCCATGGCAGGGACACTTCCATTATCCCAGGCTGCTCCAAGCCCTGTCCAGCCTGGCCTGGGACACTCCAAGAGATGGGGCAGCCACAGCTGCTCTGGGCAACCTGTGCCAGGGCCTCGCCACCCTCACAGGGAAGAATTTGGTCAAACCTCATTTGTGGCAATGGATTATCAATATTCCAGAAAGCAATTTACTGCTGGAAGTCAGTGAGGGTTTCAGCTTCTGCTTTTCTGCAGGGTGAAACCCTACCTCACATCATGATCACAGAGAAGACTCACAGGTAAATAAATAAATGAATAAATAAATATGTATATAACCACCCAATTGGTGGCTGCATAAGCTATCAAAATTTTATTTTTCATTAGCTCCAGCCTGTTTTGGTCATCATTAACTTCAGGAGTGAATTCCTCTTGCTGATCCTCTTTGTGATGCTATCTGGGGTGTCCTTAGCTGCTTAGGGTAGGAAAGCAAGTGATAAGTGAGTAAAACCTCAGACAAGTAGGTCAGAGTTTTCCAAAACATTGTTTGTCTGTGTCCTATTATGTTTTGGGGTTTTTTTTCCTTTCAACTTGAAGTAGCTTAACAAACCAAAGCAAAGGTTTTTAATTTTTGGCAATGGCTATTTACCACATTAGACCATTTTTGAGATACTCCCAACTCAACTCCTTAAAACTGAGATTTCAGAATTTCACACGGGCCTTTCTTCCTTACCCAGACTATTTTTAAAGCATAAAAAAAATTAAGTCTTAGAGAAGGCCAACTTCTCCTTTGGTATGATCTTTCCTACACTACAGCGACCTCACCTGAAAGGGTTGACTGTTTATTTTAGGATTGAGTCTGGCTCACTGAGCATGTCCCTGATCTGATGTGTGAAGTTTCACATGCATTGATGGCAGCAGGACAGCTCAGCATCCCTCTCCCTGTGCTCAGCATCCCAGGCAGGGCAGCTCTAAACCCCCCTTCCAGTGTGCCTTTCCTGGCCCCAGTCTCAGACCAAGGCAGTGTTTGAGTGCTCCCTGTGTGGAACACTTGAAATTAATGTGCCATTTCTCAGCAAAGCCTTCAGAGACATACAGCACAAGCTGTTGGGTCTTACCAGAGATAAATAAATGCATGAGTTTAAAAACCAAGGAATTATAAAACAATTGTTTTGTAGGAGAAAAAAAAAAAATGGAGGGAGATTTTTCCCAAGGAAAGGGAGAAGTGCCAGAGCTTTTTGGACTTCAGTGTCACTGTGGCTGTCCCTAAAAGACTCACAGACACAGCTGATAGACTGGCATACAAAGATAAGGAGATGTTTAGCTACTCCTTTAGCAAAACACTGAAGTTGCTGGGATTTGGGTGGGATGCAGGTGCTGCTCAGGTGTCCTGCTGGAGGGGACAGGGGTGGCTGGGCAGGTTGCACCAGCCCAGCCATGTTTATAGGGTCAGCTCCATATTTCAAGTGCTTTTTTTGGGCTTGTTTTGTCAGTTCAGAGGTGTTTAAACCCTCTCCTCTGCAGAGAGCCCCTCGGTGCTCACTGGAAGCTGCAGAGCTCTGTACACATCTGGCAGCCCAGAGCAGCAGCTGGCTGTTCCACATGCTTCACCTTTTTGCTGTATTCTGTGTTTTTCAGGATTGCTGCTGCACTGTGCCCTGTCACTGGTGCCAGAGTGACGGGAGAGAGGAAACACAGCAGGATCAGGTTATTTTGTGTGCAGGCTGCATTCCTCACTCTGCTTTTCTTCCTCATTATTAGGAAATAGTGGATTGGTTCAATGCCATCCGGGCAGCACGTTTCCATTACTTACAAGTGGCGTTCCCTGGAGCCAGTGACTCTGATGTGAGTGTTCCTACAGCATTGCTTGGGTGGGGTTGTTGGGTTTGGTTTTGTTTTTTTCCCTCTCGCTCATTTTTAGCAGCCTGTTAACAAGCTGGAAGGCTTGGGGAGTGCTCCATCCTTCGGAGCGTTCTGCAATTACCGGGCTGGAATGGTTGTGGTGGGTGGGATGCTGAGCCCACCTGCTCCCAGCATCCAGCCTTGGGGATCCACAGGGGCTGTGGGGGCAGCTCCAGCACTGCCACGCCTGCAGGAGCCCTGAGCATCTGGCTCTGAGGGTGTTGCTGTGATAACAAAGGCTGGAAGGCAGGAGAGGTGAGGGCAGAAGGATGTCAGTGCCCTGCCTGAGCTCTTCCCTGCAGGTCAATGCAGCCTGGCTTATAAATGCCTGTGTTTTCCGGGCTCTGGAGCTGCTAATTGTGTTTCCCTGGGCTAATGCAATTCCAGAGGCTGCTCTGATGAGCTGTCAGCCAGGGCTATGTGCTGTCCTTGGGGTGTAACGTCACTGCGCTGGTGCTTGTTGATTACTCCCTGCTACCTCCTTGGCTGTAGATTTTGAAATATAATTGCATTTCCTGCTTTCTACCGATTAACTGGGAGGGGTCCAGTGGTGGTTCTCTGCAGGGTGGCTCTGTCCCTGGCTGCCCTGCTCTGTCCCTGGCTGCCCTGCCCAGGAGTTTGGGGGATTCTCCTGGAGGCTGCTGGCTGTACTGGGGAGCTGCTCCAGGGCGTTTCATGGTTGTCCCCTCCTCTTCTGAGGAGCAGGGCTGGAGCTCTCAGGCAGAGCCATGGGGAGGGCTCAGGGCTGGGGGCCAGCTCAGTGTGGGCTTTCCTTGCAGAGACCCCCAGCCCCGCCCAGCACAGCCAGTGACCCCCAGCCCCCTCCATCTGACACTGCTCTTTTCTGTCCTCTTCGGTTGCTCCAGCTGGTGCCAAAGCTTTCTAGAAACTACCTGAAGGAAGGATACATGGAGAAAACAGGGCCAAAGGTAGGATTTGAAGCATTTTTCAGTCCCTCCACACGTGAGTCTTGCTCTGTATGGCCCTGGGAAGGGGTTGCTGGTGGGACAAACCAACCCTTGCTGGAGAGGCAAAGCTGTAATTCTGTGAATGTGTTTAATGCACTTTCCTCACCTGGGAACGAACATTAAAAAATCCAAATCTACATCACAAAGCCAGTGTCCCTTCCTGGAACAGCTGGCCCACACCCTGGCTGTGGTGGCTCAGAAGCCATCTGTTCCCAACTCCCCCAGGCCCTCAGGCTCCTCCAAGTGCTTTGAGAGCCCTGGGTCATGCATGCTGAGAGAGAAGCTGTGCTGTTTCAGTCTGTGATCTGGCATTTTTTGGCTCCCCAGCAAACAGAGGGATTCAAGAAGCGATGGTTCACCATGGATGACCGACGGCTCATGTATTTCAAAGATCCCCTGGTAAGATCAAGGTGCCTGGGCTGCCTGTTGGGAATTATCTGCAATATTACTACTAATAATAAGAGCAATAGCATTAATAATTACAGTAATGATATGAAGTGAAGTTCAGGCTGGTGGGAGAGCAAAGAGGGCACAAAGCTGTCACTGCTTGGTGGCTCTGCCTGCTGTCCAGTGTGCAGCAACCCTGTGCATAAATACCAAAAACATTTTAAAAGCCCTGTCCACCAGATATTCTGCATCTGGATCTTGGCTTCCTGGAGTTGTATAGTGCTGTATTGTGGGTGAGGAGCAGGGCTGTGGGTGGTGCTGTTGTGCTTGTGGCTGCTGCAGAACAAGCTGTGCTGGCTGCCCGGGAGGCAGAGCTCCCTTCACACTCACCCCTGCCTGACTGCTCTGCTGTCTCCTAGGATGCCTTTGCTAGAGGGGAGGTTTTTATTGGGAGCAAGGAAAACAGCTACAAGGTGCTGGAAGGGCTCCCACCATCCACGCAGGGGAACCACTGGCAGCACGGGATCACCATCGTCACCCCGGATCGGAAATTCCTCTTTGCCTGCGAGACAGAGGACGACCAGCTGGAGTGGATCACCACCTTTCAGAAAGTCATCAGCAGGCCCATGCTGCCTCAGGAATACGCAGGTGTGTTCCTGGGGAGGGCTGGGGGTCAGCCCTGGCCCTGCTGGGGGCTGTGGGCTGGAGGGGGACTGGGGATGCAGGGCGTGGCTGCCTCCTGTTCTGTGTGAGGCAGCTCTTCACTGCCCAGGGGGGTGCAAAGGCTGTTTGAGCAGGGAAGGGCTCACCCTGGCAGGAGGAGGATGGTGTCCTTCCCTCTTGGTTGCCTCTGGTGTGATGTCCATGCTGCTGTAAGGATCAGTCACATGATTATAGGGGTGACTGAAGAAAGGACTGCTGTCAGGGTGGGCTTGTGCCAGGCTGTCGCCACCTGCCAGTGCTTGTCCTGCTTTAACTTTATTTTCTCTGTTTTTTCCTTTTAGTGGAAGCCCATTTCAAACATAAACCTTAGCTGGGACTGGCTGGGCAGACCTGAGGAGTGAGCTTCTGTTTACAACACAACGTGGTTTTATTTGAAATGTTAAAAATAATTAATAATAACAGTAATAATAATAACAATAATAATACTTCCCTTTCCCCTCATCATTCACTTGATCATGTCGGGAGGGCGGCAGTGGAACGTCAGAGAAGATCCTGATCCAACTTGAAATTCAGCTCTGTGGCTGCTCTGTGGGATGGCACAGGTGGTCCTGCCACCCCATCTCCCCACACCCAGCTTCACCAGGATGGCAGAGACTGTTGGTGGCACATCCCAGGGGCAGGTGGGACTTCTCCTCATGCTCAGGTCCCTGGGTGCTGGAGCTGAGCATCCCTGCACTTCCAGATGGCTGCCAGCCCTTTCCAGGGGTGCTGCAAGTGCCCAAGGGGTGACATCCCTGTGGGGTGGGAAACAGCCTGGAGACACACGAAATGGTGCTGTGCAGAACAGCTGAGCCTGCCGTGGTGCCGGGGTAAATGATAAGGAAATTTTCCCCCTGGGGCCTGCTGCTGATGCTGTACCTGGAGAGGGTCCAATAGGGTTTAGAAATAGAGGAAATGGGCATCATCAGCCTCGTTATGTTAACGAAGGGCAGGGAGGAGGGGGCTGCAAGGGAGACACCAACCCGTGAGGTGATGCTGGGGGAGCAGAGCTTTGGGGGCCAGGCCTGTGTTTGGCTCCCTGGATCATCCCTGTTCCGTGGTCTGGGGGGCTTTGCCCCATTTGGGGAGCCCCGTATGGAGCTGGGGGTTTGAGCTTTATCTGCAGTTTTGCTGATGGGGACCATCAGAGCCTGTCCCAGCTCACTCCCAGCAGGCATATCCCTTCTCCAGACTTGGTGGTTGCACTTTTCCCCCCAATAATTCAACTATTTTTTTGGTTGATTTTTCTTTTCCTGCCAAAAAAAAAAAAAAAAAAAAGAAAAAAAAGCTGCTTGAAGTGACGTTTCAGCGCGGTGTTGAGCACTGTAATTCCTGCAGTCAGGGCGGGCGGGCTGGGGCCTGCACACCAGGTGCTGGATTTTTTCCCCAAAATGAGATTTCTGGCGTGCCCTGAAGGCCCAGCCCCAGCCACAGACCTGTCCCGACGCATTTCTTAGGTTGGTTGTGTATCTGAGAGCATCTCATCGGCTGTGTGCATTCGTTCTGTCACTGGTAAGACAACTGTGGTACTAAATGTCATTCGAACCAATAAATTATTATTATGTCAGAGCTGTGGCCGTGTGGTGCTGGGGCAGGGGAGGGAGGTGGGGTTAAAAAGCAGCAAATGGAAACAAGGAGGTGCCAGTGCTGGCAGAGCCCCCAGGGTGTGGGACACCCTCAAAAAACATCTGCCCCAGCCTGGCACATAGACAATGTGTATTATTTTATATATTATTTGTGCATATGTGTGTGTTATAGTGCATATTCTATGTATTTTCTCTATGGTACTTCTTTATGTGTGGACACACACAAAGGATAGCTGCTTCCTGGGAATAGAGAAATAAGCTTTATGGAAGGGTTGTTGGCTATTCACAGGCAACTATAAACTGCATAGGGGATAGGGTGTAATATATAAAACTGTATGTATGAGGTGTTCATATGCACACATTCATGTGTAGTTGTAACACTCAGACATACTTAATTTACAGATAAGCTAGATGTATTTCGCTTGTAGTATCTAGAAACATTTTAATACTTTTTTCTAAAATATGTAATTATATATTATATACACATGTGCATGCTTTATACATATAATTTATACATTTAAGGTGAATATAAACATACTTTTATCTGCATGCACATGTGCATGCATATCTATAATTATATATTTAACTTATATTTAAAGTATTTGTAAGTGTGTATTACCCACACATTGTCACTCACACTGACTTACCAACCCAGACACAGCAGAAGCAGGGAGAGGACAGACTGGGCTCCTTGTGCTCATAGGTAGCTGTAAAAATTGTTTTCTGTGCATGTATAATTAAGAAAAAAATATAGTATTATAAATGATATGTCATGCAAGTATTTAATCATTATCTATACAAAAGGCTGTTTCCATGTGTGTGTATATACCCGTATTTTAAATTCCTGGGTATATTTTATACACACACACACACACGTTCTGTATATAGTGTTGTAATTATTGAATATACATTTTGTATATCCACCTGTGGGTGCCCCAGCCCTGGAGCACTGCCCTCCTGTCAGGGCTGGGGTTTTGGGGTCAGGGCACAGGCAGGGCTCACTGTGGGGGCTGCTGGAGGCCGAGGCAAACAGCCTCACCTTGGGTCACTTATACAGGACACAGGAGGGGACACGTGCTGGCCACCTGTGGACACCTTATGCTGCCTGAGAGGCACATTCCTGGCAGCCAAAAACAATGAAATGATGTGGTTCTAAACCTCTGCTCACATCCCAGGTCATTTATGAAATGTCTAGAGCACCATCCTGGAGAGGGAGCTCTACCCTTAACCTGCTGCTCAGCAAAGCAATCCTCATCTGCTCCAGATATTCCAATACTCCTAGAGAATTACACCTTTACTGCACAGAGGTGAAGCTGCAGCACTGAAGACTGGATGACCCAGTCAAATGTAGAGTGAAAAAAGTTGCGGGGAATGTAAAGCTCTGTTTGGGAAACTCTCAGAAAGCAGCAGTATCGCACATCCTGGTATAAAGTGTTTATTTGAGACTTCACAATTAACACAAAGTCTTCCTGTCAATGCCTTTTTTTTTTTTTTTCTTTCCATACAGTCAATAAATTTGTATTAATCCCTCCCCCATGCATGATTGCTGTTTATTAATCTAAGCCTTTTTATTTTCATCATGAAAAAATAAAGCGTTTTCCCACCCTTTCACCTGTTCCCTGTACCAGACTGTGCTGCATTACAGAGGAGATGGAGAATGGCTATGCCTACTGCTGGGGGTGAAGTTACTCCATTATTTATTGATTTATTCTTTTTTAAACAGAAAGTGTTAAATGAATCAATCACCCAAGAAAAATAAATATATCATAAAGAACCAGAAGCTCTGCAGTATCCCTTTTCTTGCCATCCAGCCCAGTTCAAACACATGCTCTGCCCATGGGAAACGCTCCGCTCGCAGCAACGCCGCCTGCACGTACAGCTGGGAACTTACACTGGCAAAACCCCTTCCAAAGTAGAGCCACGAGCCACAGGAGGTATTTTAGATGCCAAATTTTTATACCTAGGCAAGAGACATCCACCTGGAAGCCAATTATCTGCGTTCCATTGATGGGCTTTTACTCAGGAGCTATTCAAACTTGTGCTTTTCAGGAAGTATCGGCTAAACACACGCGTGGGCTCAGCCAGAGCCTGGCCTTGGGGAGAGGGGCAGGCAGTATGAAGGGTGTGCATGTTACTCATGGCAGTGGAAGCAAGTTCTTGTATCAATGTCTCTTGGATGTGCATCTCAAATTATGCTGCTCGGCTCGTCTCGCAGTACTTTTGGCACCAGCCTCGCAAATCAATTATTCAATTGCTCCCGCTGCCTTTCGCCATCCTCCTTGCAAGAGGGCAGAGAGCAAGGAGGCTTCTCAGAACAGACACGGGAGTGGGTAGGCCGTGAAGGACAAGCCCCATGGTTATGCTTTATTGAAAGACTGTGCAAAAGGGAATACTGCATCAGAAACCGCAGGCTATGTTTAATCAGTCCCCAGCTGCTGGATCGGAAACCCACTAACAACCGCTCCGATTGGTTCGTTTGGCTACTTTTTGTTGGTTTCTTTCTTTTTTTTTTTTTTTTTTTACATAAATAATATAGACCGACAGTATAAACATTTCAGCAACCATTTCTAAAAGACCAGAGGAGCCCTTTTAGGAGCCAAGAAACAACTGCAGGATTCAAATTCCAAAAGTGTCTTTGGAGTCATCGAACCATCAGATTTACACGGCACCCAATGACAACAACATTCAGTCGAGCTCGATAGGACTGCTGTCTTCCTGACCATCTTCTGTGTCATCATCTTCCCCAGTTCCCATCAGACTGTTTAAAAGATTCCCTAGAATAAAATACAGGACAGTCAAAATCATTAGTTTTACATTCTCATCTCAAAAGCTTTTAACTAATCTTCCATCCCGCTACAGTACAGATTTCTGTAACAAAAAAGAAAAAACAAACCCAAGAGTTGTGAAGTAGACACATTAGTAATTAGTAGACATTAGTAATCCCACACTGGTTTCCATTAAGAATATTGATTTGGGAAGCTGAATACTCTTCAGCTGTACACTGATACTGTTCCTTCTCTAAGAATACCCTGGAAAAACCCAAAGTCACATATTTCTGTGCTATAGTTGCACCCTCAAGAGGGGAAAAAAAAACAACCAAAAGAGGAAAAAAACACCTCCAGCAGAAACTCTCAAAAAGCAGCCAGTCTGCATCATGCTGTAAAAAAAAATTGTCTGAAACTCAGAGGCATTAATTTAAAGGTGCCTGAATTGCTGAAAAGCAAATTATGGATGGTAAAATCACAATGTTCATGTTTTTTATCAGACTTTGGGTATCAGTGGATTGACGTTTGTAGGTAAAGCTTCAAGTCACTTTACAAAGAAGCTTAGTTCTCAGGGAAAATATTAATTTTATTCACATTTTATTGAAGAGCCAGGAAATGAGGGCTGAATTTCTCTATTCTATTTCTGTCCTTGTTCAAGGGCAGTAATAATTTCATAACTTCCTCTTTGTTCACATTCATGTTGTATCAGCACTAATTAGATCTCTACCAAAGCCCCGTATTTAGTTTAAGAAAAATCAGACTGAACTCTGAGGAAATTAAGCTTTAACACCAGTAAGATGCTTCTTTACATTAGGAAGCTGTACCACAATATCAGAAATAACCATAAGAGTCTTTTTAGTGCTTCTCCCCTTCTCAGTGATGAAAAGTCTACAAGCTCCCCCAAACTACTTTCACATGCAACCCCTTCATCTTATATTCTACAGCAGGGGCTGTTCCTACAGGCTATGAAAAGAATTATAAATTCCTTAGAACAGCTGATCTGTTTCCAGCACAGGTGTTTTATCCAGGTCACTGATCAAAGCCTGCAGGTACCTACAAGCAGAGCTTACCTAGCAATCCCCCGTAGGACGAGGTCTGCTTGGGCGGAACCCCGAAGAAAAGCTGTCCTATTCTATCTAGGTACTGCAGGGACACAAGGTGAAAAAAACCTCAATTATTTCATTGACAGGTGGAAATACTATGGGCAGAAGTGACCCACACAAGGTAAATCACCGGACAATCAGCCATTATTTCACTAATTCAGCGAGTTAGATCCTGTTTGTGAGTAACTCACCTCATTATACATGGGGTCTCTTTTCAGCGAAGGTTGATACTGTTCACACAATACTGTAAATACTGTTAGTTTTCCTCTAGAAAGGAAACAACCAAAAATGTAATCTCAGTTAACAACTGAAAAGGAAACCAAGAAGGACATGACAGAAATCAGACTGTACCCATCAACTGCCAACAACAGAAACCAGATGAAGTTTAGCAGTGGTTGCACAAAGGGTGGACCCTTCTCTATCGAAGGATGTTTCTGTGTGTATGTCGTAAAAACAACTGACGCGCTGGTCTTATTTTTTAAGCAGAGAAATCTGAAAAAGGAAAGAGAACGGGGCAAGTTAAAAACAAAGGACAGAGAAATGGTTTCACCACAGAGAAAGGAAAGCCAGAATCTACTTCACTTGTGCATAGAGGCCATGTCAGGCTTGAACTGATGGCAAAACACAACTGGTAGAGATTGGACATCTTTGGGGATGGTTTGGCCATCAGCTGAGGAAGGGGAAAATCACTACTAGAACACACTGTGGAATAGGCAGGTTGGGAGGGAAAACAAACATTAGATACTAATAGAATGAGTTTAACTAGGATCTAAGCAGATTGTACAGGATGGTTACTAAAAGAGAGCATCAATTTTCCAAACATGGAAAGACTGGCCACCCTGTAACTCACATTAACATGATACTGCATCTACTGGCCCAGGATTTACTATGCTAAGTTAAAACTGAATTAAAGACCCATTCACCCCCAAACACCTCTCCTTTTAGTATGTATCTGTCAGTATTTGTTGACTTGATAATTCTATTCCACCTCAACATAATGTGGCATCAAGGCCACTGATAGCTTGCACACATGCCTAGAAGTCTCATAATAAAGCTCTGCTTCAAGCTTCCAAGCCATTTGTCCCCAACAGATCAATCCCCCAAACAGATCAAATCCTTGTTAATTTAACTGGCAATCTCTGCAAGTCCCATTGGCCTAACAGGCCTTTATCTGGGACAAATGCTGTCAGCAAGCACTAGGAAGGCTGCCACAAGCCATCTCATTTTTGATGGCAGGCTGGCCCCTAATTCTGCACCCTCACATGTGCAAGGGCTTGGGGCTGTTTTGCCTCACTGCTAGCAAGGAACTGCAATTATTTTCATTAGAGAATAAACTACCATGTATGAGGATTTAACACAGTATTTGACATACAGGCCAGTAAAGGATGCAGAAGTGCTGTATAAACACTGAAAAAATAGTCTTTTAACTTCTCCCCATATAATTGTTTGAGTCCTGCACATACTGGATTTCCATAAAGGATTTGCTATTGCTCAAAATCACAGCAATCTATAGCAACCAGCTATGGAAAGCAGGACAAATCTGACATGACAGCTCACTGCTGCCAAAAGAGAGAGAAACTTGCTCTCACCTCCTCCCTCTTCCCCAACACCTACTCTCCCCCTGACTCCCTGCCACACACTCCTGTCTCCACCTCCTCCTCAGACTCCTCCGTGAGCTGCTTTCCCTGCCTGGAGAAAGCCATCAGCTGATTAAACACAGTAAAATTGGCTTTGTCAACCTTCATTCTACATGAGCTCTGCAAAAGCACACAATAGCTTGCATTCCCACCTCCTACAAACTAAATGCCAAAAATGAGAGCCAGCAGCAACTCTGTCAAGGCAAAAGCCATCAAACTCCTGCTCACAGACCAGGCTGACCATGACAAGTTGCCTCTTAGGACCTGAGTGAGAGCAAGTTCTGTGCTAAATACAGGGCCTGCTTGAGCACAGTTTTTGTAAGAACATATAGATCAGCCCTAACTAGATACAAAATAGTGTTAATAAAGCTAAGAATTGTGCTTTCAGGGTTAAGCAGATTATATTCATTCTTCAGGCAATGAATATAATTTCAGGTTTTGACCTTAATACATCGTTTTACTTTTTTTTTTCTCCCCAGTCTGACGAATTTAACACATCGGTTTTCAGACTCCTTTCTCCTGTTGTTGTTCTGGCCACTTTCACAGCTCCTTTTGCAAAGGCTGTGTGGTTAAATTAGATTGGTCCCACACATAATGTCATCTCAGCAAAATGCTTGAAAAGAAGTTTAACACCTACTGTAGTACTGCCTGAGCTACAAACATGTCCACCTCACTGCGGTATCCGCGGGACGAGGAGTATTCCACCAGCATATTTGCACAGCCCTCACCATCTGTCGAGTGCAAGAAGTGATACCGAGATTCACTATAGTTTTGCTCTAGAAAAAAGGAAAAGGAAAAGGCTTTTAAGAAATCAGATCAGCGTACCAGAACATAAAAACAAATTTGTTAGGTTTGTAGTTTATTAGCTGGTAAAAGAATAAGAGTTATGGGTGTGGTATATAAAGTAAAAAGTAAACAGTCTGTAAGTTACAGACAATTTATAAAGGGAGATGATACTAAATTTTACTCTGAGTACATTTGAACAACTGCTATTAAATGCAGTTTACTCCATTACAGCTACTGCTGGCTTGAACTTTGGTCAATCATTTTATCTAAGTGAATGCTGACACTTGATGTGCTTAGGACAGGAATCAAGAAATTCCATATTAGACCATGTGCATGAAAAAGTCAAACAGCACCTTCAGCATCCTTCTTTCAGTTCCTATTTTTAACTTAGCCCACTCTTGCTACCCAAACTAAAATCACTTCCATATGCTGAACAGAACAGCAATTATACAGGAAAAATGGTGTAAGAAATGGCAATAACTTGTTAGAACCTGAAGCAAAGGACTGTGCAAAATCACTGCAATGACAAAACTGGATGGCTGCTAACCTTTTGAATTTGAAAGCTTTGTTTTAAAACTCTGAGCCTTTTGTGATGAAACTCAAGCTACAGACTAAGAAAATGTAGGCATTTTGCTCTTCAAGAGAACAGTGAGCAGGCTGCTATAAAACAGGGACTTTTACTTTCAGAATGCAACTGTTTCTTATCCAAATTGTAGCAGCCTCTAACTTGGATGATGTGAGAAAAATCCTCCCTTTCTGGCTGGCAGCAGCCATCAGGCTAACATAAATCCCAGGAGAGCAGCTAGGGAATTGCCTATGGCATGCAGAGAGGCTGCAGAATTGACCATTATTGGGTCAGGGTTGTTGCATGAAACCACTGTCATCACTTGGCAGCTACTGAAAAATGTAAAATAAACAATCATCTTGCACAGTTATCCATGAGAAACCACAGAAAAAATGGCATGTATTCAACTGTTCTCAATCACCTTCGTTACATTTTGAATACAAGACTGTAAATACTGGATATCATCCACAAGTAAAATAATTATTTAGAGCATTTTGTGTTTCTCTCACATCCCATCACAAGTGATAAAATGGCTCATAAATCAAAGGCCACAGCATTCATTTTGAAATAACCCTGCTGGCCAACTTTTCAGAAAGTACTTAATTACAGTCCAAAGACTGTTTTGGATGCCAGGTGATGCATTTCAATCTTTGTCATGTTTATCCAGGATTTAAAAACAAAAAAAAAACAAACTTGCCAACAGAACATCTTTGCTCCCCGGCAATTTTCCTCCTAATGACAAATCAAACTACCTCAATGTCTAAAAGATCAACTTGTCCTTTACAGAGAGCCTTACAGCAGTTGTGTTTTGGATTCTGCACTAATATAGAGCTAAACCCCCTTTTTTTCCTGTACCATTAAATTTAATGCAAAAAATCAGATAATAGCAGAACTCAATCAATCATTTCTATCTCAGCTTCCTTAGATTGTTCTCAAAGCAGATCTCTTATAACACTTTGCTTTCAACATTTGCAAAGGAATAAAAGAGAAAAGCCAGTTGATTTTTCTTACCTTTCCACAGGGTAATAGCTAGTAACTGGTGTAGTTTTGGATGTCCAAGTTTTCCTGATCCCCCACTGGACCATTTTAGTGCTCTGGACACGAAAGCCACTCTTTCGGGAGAATTTGGATCCATTAAACTAAACAATTTAGCCAAGTTTTCTAGAAGCAGTAAGATTGAAAAATATTTAGCATTAAGAAAAATAAGATGATCTGCTGCTTCTAATGCATCTCTAAGATCCATCTTTAGGACAGGCAGCAGTGTTAGTTCCAAGCATACCCACAGAGTCGTCAGGAACCCGTAATTGTCCAACCAAGTTTCCCCCAGCCCATTCCCACGAGGAAGGTGACCCTTAGCCATGTTGGGAATGCATCCAAAAAGGATTGCAGCTTTCTAGACTTTTAACAAGTCACCGTGAAGGGAAAGCACAACTAAATGCCACCAAACCAAGGGCAGAGGTCCTCTTACCTAAAAGATCTTCTGCTACTTTTGCATCCGACTTCTCCAAAGACTCCAAAACCAGCATGGACAGATCAGCAGCACTGTTTTGCTACAAAACACACACATACTGGCTGTGAGGAATGTATTAGGGCATAAAAAGAAACATCAGCAGAATTTTGGCAGAGGCAGATTTAATGGTTTTATCAACATCTACAGCCAGGGCACAGTATCAAGTCTCAGCCTTCCTGATAAAAAAATTATAGTAATTTGATGGCATCAAAGAGAAGCCTCCAGGAAAGCAGAACACAGGCATTGTTTGGATGCTCACAAACACTGCTGATACACGTTCCAGCTTGGCATAATCCTTCTTTGTGGAGAAAGGCTCAACAAAGAGATAAAACAAAAGATTACAAAGCAATTACCCCAAACATTTACCACTGAGAACTCACCATTCATCTCTCAAAATCTTGGGAGTAACAACCCCCTGCCCACAAGCCACACACACAAACCAGTGACTGACCTGGTTATGACTGAAGAACAGTAAAGCCCCTGAATACATTAGTTCTCTTGCTTCTGCATGTTTTCCTTGGGACATATACCTGAAAAAAATACCAAAGCCATGATAAAAATTACTACTTAGTTGTGTATGCTTAAAGTTACTTACATTCAAAGGATTAAAAATGATTGCTAAAATTTAAAACAGTGACAACAAGGGATTTATTTTTAAATCAGGTGAGTTTCAATAATGATGTAGCTTGAACTGCAAATTGCAATTAGTTTTCTGCTCAAGACCTGATGGAATAAAATAAAGAATATAAGAATGGAAAAAACTACAAATATGTTTGGGGCTAGAACAAGGAAAGGGAATAAACCCAAGATTTCAACTGAGCAAAGGAAGCAAATGTACTGAGCCTCCACCAAAGCCATCCCAGTGAAACCATTTTTGGAATACCTCCTGGAGAGATCACTGACCTTTCCACTGGTCTAAGTGTCTCTGACCACTACAGCTCTGCCAGGGGACATCAGCCTGTCCCAGTGCTCTGCTGAACCAAAGGAGCTCATCTCTCATGGGGTTGAGAGTATAATAAGCACAGCCAGCAAGATTCACCATGCAACACTTCAAAAGAAACAAAATATAATGCTTCAAAACACACCTTCCACCTTTCTCACTTAAAAGTTAACAAAGAAATAAGGAAATAATTTGCTCCAGTGGTTACCTCAGGATGTTTTACCACAGAGCTGTGCTTGCAGCCTCCTGCACATCATCACTGTCAGTAACTACAGCTCTGGAGAGTCACAGCTCGAGCTTATAAACACAGCATTTCCCATAAAAGCAGTATAGGTGTGGCAGAGTTTCCAAATTCCATTTCTCTTAACTGCTGCTCCAAAAGTCTGTGTTCTCAGTCTCTGATTTGCTGATATCAGCAGAGGTGTCAGCTCTACCCTGCTGCTGTAGCACCTGCAGTTTGGTTTGTCCTCTGTGTCACCCCTTGCTGCTCCTGGAGCCCCACAGGCTGTTCCCAAGCCCCGTGGGATAACAGAGGGTTGGTGCTCTGGGGTGAAGCAGCCAGAGGGTGGGACAGCAGGACAGCATGGCCATGGGGGCTCACACCAACCAAAGGGACAACCAGAGCATCCCAAATCTCTTGTGCTGTGCCCCAGATCCCTGTCACATGTGTCCCCTCCGGGGACAGGCCCTACAGGTAACATCACACAGACAACAAACAAGGGAGGAGACACTCCTCACGCCCTGCTCACCAACTCTGAGAAAGCCCAAGGTCTTTTATCCAAAACACAACTGAAATAATGGAAGGCACGATGGTAGTTTTTGGAATAGTCCTCAACAACTTGGATTTGCAATCACCATGGTAAATGTGAGTCAAATGAATCTGTAGCTCCAACGTTTTTATAGTTGGGCTCTCATCCAGGTTTGCTTCTAGGAGCTGGACTCAGCATGGATCCACCTACACAAATTCTACTTCCAGTAGATTCACAATGCTGTATGGAAGCTCCTAAACTCTGAATTATTACAGAAGATACTAAAAGATGATGAAAACTACTTTACAATATAAACCACATTTTTAAAGAGCTGGAGTTTTTCAAAGAACTTTTAGCAGAAAAGTTGTTTGATAAAAATAAATATTGATGACATTGCTCTAAATGGTATTTAAAACAGGAGAAATCCTGGAACACATTACTTATACCAGAAAAATGACCTACAAGTACCAGGAGAATAGAAATGGATGTGTCAAGGATCTTACACTTTGAAGAGTGACTCAGTTACCAAATCATGAAGAGAGAAGAGCTCAGCCCAGCCACCCTGGGGAGTAACAAACACCACCAGCTCAGGTGTGTCCGGGGGAGCTCAGGGTTAGGCAGGAACAGCATTTTTCCACTTGCTCCGTGGATCACAGAGGGATAATAAGTCTGCAGGAGGCAGGCTTATGGTAATCTTTCCTCCTCCACTTCTTCCCCTCCTCCACCCTAAAACACATCTCTGCATAAAACTGAGTCAGGATTTCAAGTTTCCCCTCTGACAGATGAGACAAGTGTTCTACAGGCCCGTGTGTTTAAAAGGAATAAGCACTGGATATCCCAATCAGTTCCAGAGCTCAGGTCATCCCAAACAGCATTAATGTGCCTGAAAAAATGCTGATTTTTAGCACATTTTAAAGAGGACTGACAAGACTACCCCGCCATGCAAATGTCACCTTTTCATTTAACTGAACACATCTCTTCACTTGTATTTAAAATGGAAAAGGCAGGATCTTTGATTCCCAATTAATTTAGGGAGGCTTGAGTATGTGAGTTAATACATCCAGAAGACTGGAGGAGAAGTGACCTCCTGAGCCAAGACTTCTCACACCACTGCAGACACCACATCACATAATCCCTACTATAAAATAGGCCAGGCTTTGTCTTAAATTTAGATTTATTCTCAAATACAATTTAAGTCTTAAGGCCTGGCTGGTGCCTCGCTGATCCCATCAGAGGGGTTATGGAAGAACAAACTGATTTAATGTGATGGTGCTGGTACACAGGGCAGGGCAGGGCAGGGCAGGCTGCCTGATGTACACTGGGAGCACAAGGAGGATTATGCACCAAGGACTTTCTTCCCCACTTTCTTCCATGACTGCTATTTTTCTGTGCTTACTCATGGGCCTGTTCTCATCCTAACACAGATGAGGTGTGAGGACAGCAGACACAAGACACAGACAGGGAGGGTGGTGTCCAGTTTTGGACCTCTCACTTGAAGAAACACTGAGAGACTGGAGAAGGACAATGGAGCTGGTGAAGGGTCCAGAGCATGAGTTTGATGAGGAGCAGCTGAGGGAGCTGGGACGAAAGGAGGCTCAGGGGGGACCCTTCTGCCTACAGCATCTGAAAGGAGGCTGGAGCCAGGTGCTCTTCTCCCAGGCAGCCAGTGACAGGATGACAGGAAACAGCTTTAACGGGAGGTTCAGGTCTGACATCGGGAGAAGTTTCTTGACACAAGGGGTGGTGAAACATTGGCACTGGGCCCAGCAGCCCAGGGAGGTGGTGGGGTCACATTCCCTAGAAGGGCTCAAGAAACAGCCAGATGTGGCACTTAGTGCCGCTGTCCACTTGACAGGTGATGAAAGCCAAAAGTTGGACCTGATGACATCACAGGTCTTTTCCAAGCGAATTGATTCTGTGAAGCCAAATTTCTACCCTGTCCTCTCCCAGCAGAGCCACAAGTAAACAAAACTAGGACCAACTGAGGAGGGCCCTAGAACAAACACCTTTTTCTGTGCTCCTGCAAGCAAGGGTCTACATGTTAAAATCTGATGAGAGAAAGGGTGACTCCTGCAAGTTGCAGTGGATGTGAGAAATGAAGCCTAAAAATGCTCTGCAATAAAAACAATTTCCTTATGACAAAAGAGGCAATAGTAACATTCCTGAATAAATGCCCAGGCCTGTTCTACTTAGTCACCGTCACGTACACATGTACTACACCAAGTGGAATTTATTCCAAAAAGCTCCTCCGTGCAGGCGATTCTGCCCACCCTGAGAGCTGCCCCTTTCGGACCGCGGCACCAGGATGACCGTGCCACGCAACAAAGTAACCCCACGTCCGGCTGAGCAACAATCAACCTTCAAACCCTGAAGCCATCACGGCGCAGCTCCCTGACATTTACACCGAGCTGGCCCAGCCCCGGCTGTGCAGAGCTCAGCTCCAGAAGGCCCCGGGACACGGGCGAGCCCCGACCCGAGCGCCAGGGGACGCCCGGAGAGACACCCCGAGCGCATCCCGCTGGCCGGGGGGCCTCAACCGGCCTCCCCGGAACGTGGGGCCACCGAGAGGCGCTGGGGCACGGGGAGCCGAAACTCCGCTCTGCCCGTGACCTCTGGGCAGTGTGACGCAACACCCCCCCAGCGTCACCGGACAGCGTCCGGGCCGGCGGGGCACGGACCGAGCCAGGGTCGGGGTTGGCCTCCAAAGGCCGGCGAGCAGCGGCTCCCCCGCCGCCCCGAGGCGCTGACTGAGCCGGCGGGGCCGAGGAAGCTGAGGCGGCCGCGCCCGGCCCAGCCTGCGGCCGCCGCTCCCCGGCCCGGGCCCCGCTTGGGCCGGCGCCGCGCGCCCGCCCCACCCCGCCCCCCCGCGGACCAATCAGGGAGCGGGGCGCGGAGATGGACAGGCGCGCTGACCAATGGGGAGCGGCCGTGGGCGCGGCGGGCGGCAGCGGGGGAGAGTGCGTGGGAAGGCTCTGGAAGGCCGGGCGGGGGAGGGGCGGCGCGGCGGGCCCGGCGCGGCCGTACCTGAAGAAGAGCGTCCGGTACATCTGATGCGCCTCGTAGTAGTCGCCCTTCTCGACGCTAGCGCGCAGCTTACCCTCCACGCGCTGCACGCCGCCGCGGTTCCTGCCGCCGCCGCCTTTCGCGGCTTCCTGCTCCGCCGCCATGATCGCCGCCGCCATCAGCGCGGAGGACGGGGAGGGGAGGCGGGGGCCGGGCGCATGCGCACGCAGCCCCGGCACCCCGCTGCCCGGCTTCCGCCCGTTCGGACGGCGGCCCGCGAGGCTCAGCCCGCGCGGCTGCGCGCGGCGTCCCGAGCGGTAACGGCGGCTGCAAACGGCGTGAGAGGAACCCCGGGGCTCGAGCCGGGGTGCGGCCGGCCTTGAAGCGCACAGCAGCACGGAAAACTGCAGAATAATTGAAAAAAGTACTAAAAATCAAGGAATGGGTGGTGGAGCGCAGGGAATGAGACGGGGTGAGGACTGCTGTGGCTCAGGGATGCAGGCAAGGCTGAGGGAAGCAGGACTTAAACCAACCCTCCCACCCTTCACACGGCTGAAAGTCGTCCAGCAAGGACGCAGCTGTGTTTTTTTTTCCTAAATCTCTATCTCTGATGTTTACCTACCAGCCACACGCTGTTCCTGGGCCTGCCCCTTAAAGCTTTATGACCTGGCCCTTGTAAAAGCCTGAGTGGAATCCTCCCACCTCTGCCCCAGCTCGGGGCAACTTTGAAATCACAATCTTTCCTGACTTATTTAAGCAGCTGATTAAAAAAAAAAAAAAATACAGAAAAGAGGCTTTATTTCTTGTTTCAAGTATTACATGCACTTTCAAAAATTAAAACTCTTTATTTAAACATCTCAATAGCATCTTGTCAGTTTGGAGGCAGCAAAGAATAACAGACATTTTGAAAAGCATTTACAAAAATACATTGCACAAAGTCCTATCTTGCTTTTTAAAAATAAGTTAGTGTTATTCAAAATATTCCCCCCCCCAGCTACCTAATTTCAATTTATACAGGATAATTCTAATTTTAAATATGTAACCTATAATATGAAAACACCTGTACATGTGTCATCTACTCCTCTGCGTAGGCCATAGGTTCTGTCTCTAGGTCAAGTGAAAAACAGTTCTTCACATGGAGACTTTTTGTATTTCAAACATTCGAGGACTGTTGTGCAACATACATAACTCAATTCAGAAAACCAGTCAGCAGGTCCATGTGGTAACAGTTCTGTGTAACTACAAAATGCACTAGAACAGCAAGATAAAAATTCTGCATACAAGTGAATTTCAGGAATCTTTTCCAAAAAAGATCTTCAAAGCAGCAAGGCTAAGGGGGGCAGTAAGCAGTTTCATCTCGTTCTATGTGGAAATGTTGTTTCCAAGAGCAACTCTACTCATCTGGTACCCGACTAAGGCTTGTGGGGAGGATCAGGAATGCCCGTGTTTGCACACAGCAGCGCTGAGCTCGAGTCCCTCTTGTAAATGTGACGCAGCGAGAATTACTTCAGGCTTGTTTTCCACACACCGAATTCTCACAGTATATTTATGGAGTATAACAATCAACCAGTCTAAGGAAATTTTGTCCCAAAGAGATCACTTTTGACAAACTAAGGTAGTTCAACTGCTGTACAGCAGTGTTTACTGAGCAAGTCAGCAGGCTTATCAGCTCTGAGCCAGTCAGTCAGTACATCAAGGTCGATTTGAGATTGACACTAAAAAAAGAACAAAATGGCCAAGTTGCCATGGTAAAAACCCTTAAAATAACTTCAGTTACTTAAAGTTATCCCTGACTTTTAGAGCAATTCGCGGCCACAAATTACAGTAAAGCATTCTCAGTCGCTGGTGTTTAAACTGGTTTTGGTTGTGTTAGCTTTCCCTGACAGTAGTATTTATTATATTCAACATGTAGCAAAGAAGCCCTTTTGGATCCACCAAAAAGGTCAAAACCAACTGTCAACTGAAGGACAACTTTAGCCACAGTCAGTGTTCAAAATGTACCACAGTTTTTGGCTTATGGTGCCAAGCTAGCAAAAGTATGCAGTTAAGTCCTGGATTAAAAAAGAACAGATTTCTAGTTGCAGAAAGTGTGGTTTATTCTTTTAAAAAACCCTATACATTCATTTGTAATAAAATGTGTCACCTGTTTACCAACTGGGCTTTATGAACCAGAGCTGTTTGCATGCATTATTTCTCTCAGCATGGACACAGAAATATGAAGCGAACTGGCAATTACAAGCTGAGCCTTAGAGCAAATAAAAAGTGGGGTTTATACATTTCTGCTGACAGTCTTCTGCCTTTATCAGAGGATCAACAGCTCTGCAGCGTGCATCTTGCATCCTCGTCCTTTACAGATTCCAGTGTTGTAGGCTTCCCAGTATATACAGATTAGGAAATGTACAAAGCAGCCACCCCCAGCTGTAGTGTGGATTACTCGGCAGGTTTCCCGTGCACTCTGAACCGATAAAGGCAGGTGTACTCTGCATGGCCCCAGTTAGAGAAAATCCTCAGCTCCACTATTTGGAATGCGTCTTCATTTTTCTCCTGGAGAAGGAAAAAGCAAATACACAAACCAGTGTCAGGGTTCTGGAATAAACAGCTGCAGCTGAAGCTTTCTTAGTTATTAATGATTGTTGGTACTTGCAGGAACTTAAGTTATGCCTTGGGAATTTTCTGTTCCTTCATTGCCTTACAATTATTTGTGAGTCTGAAGCAGCATGGAGCAGACTCTTCCCATGTTTAGCAACTTCCCATAGTTTGTGTCCACATAGCAACAAATCTTCCTCCCCTCTCATCTGTTTAGGCCACAGGCTTTGAGGCAGATACTTTGGACCTCAGCTTCTACAGTGCCCACATGAGAACAAGGCCATTTCCCTTCACTGCTCATTGCACACTAGCGTAGAAAATAAAAGTAACTTTCTCCTGACACTTTAAATCTTATAATCCAGACTTACCATTACTGGAAACATCTGCAGTGGTTCTCCATCTTGATCATAGACATACTCTCCTAGAAGCTTGCCTTCTTCTTGATATTCATCATCCAGACCCTGTAATAACAGGATAAAGATTTTTGCTTCCATCAAATTTCCAATCAAACCCAAACTAGAAGCATGCCTACATAGAGTATCAAAAGACAGCACTTGAAGGTCTATCAAGCCAGAATCAGAATATTTCCCATGTAATTTAAAGTTCAAGCACAGCTCTGTATTCCAGTTTCCTGCCCTGTAAATAGTTGTTTACATGTTTTCAAGGTCAAACCCTTTAACTTCCATGGCTATAACCCATATCACAGTGTACAATATAAACTGCTCAGGACAAACAATGAGAGAACATCAAGGTTGAATTCAAGATTCAGATGCTTGCTTCTAAATGCTTAAGCATTTAGAAAAGCCTGACAAAAAATTCTCAAATGTCCTAACTGCTCTCTGATATACCCTGTGGTCTGTTCTGTTCTGAAGTCCTGCCTACACAACCGTGGTGCTGGGTAAAATGAATTTAAATAATTATTTAAACATCACAGATAAGGTGCAGAGACAAAATGGGAGGGAGAGTGGGTGGAGAGACGAAGAATGGGAGGGAGGATGAAACAAAGTGTATGAAAGAACTAGATCAAATAAAACCCCATTATCTCCCTCCAAAAATGTTTACTACTGTAGGGAGCAAGAGTAAAGAAATAACTCACCCAAAATAAATTACAACACTTCTTATTCATAATTTCAAAACTCATAAATAAAAGCAATTTTTAAGAGCAATGAGTGAAACAATTTATCATCTTCTTAGCTGTCCTCCCTCAAGTTACTATTTTCCAAGGTATGGAACACAAATATTCTGTGTAGAAACATCAACTTAAATTCAGAGACAGACTTACATATACTGCAAAATTCCTAGGAGCACTGGTGATATTTCCTGTTGGTGAAAGAGTTTTTGGTATGTGTTCCAATGTAAAGGCAGTTGGATAGATCTTCATGGAAAGTCTCACCACAAGATAGCCCTGTGATCCTTTGAAAGCCCAGCAGTTTCCTGGATACATGTCCGGCTGCACAGAAGGAAGGGGCAGAGAACAAGATGGGAGACAAAAATAAAAACGTTACAGTGTTTTCTAACTGATTTTTATTGTAATAAAGAGTTATAATGAATTCTGAGTTCTTAGGGACAGTCTTAAAAAGTAAGGGGCAGAAATAATCCCCTTGGTGGAACTCTTCATGAAGACACCACACTCACCTGAGCTACCAGTGGTGTTTTGAAGACCTGCCCTGTTCCTGCTCTCAACAGGAACCCTCCCAGCCCTCACACTTTGCAACTCCAATGCAGCACCCAAGCTTCCTGTGAGTCTCAAATTTGCTAGGGTAGGACTTAAGCTGTGTCCAGGGACTGCCAGAAGAATCCCACTCTTGGGAACATAGCTCAAAGTACCTGTGCTCCCAACGTATTACAGAGATACACCCAGCACCCAAAGAGCCATCCAAACCACCCAACACAAAATAACATTGCTGCATTTGTTTACTTGGCCTTTAATTACCTGAATCACCACTCTGGGAGACTGAGAGAAGTACCACAGAGGAATTCCAAAGAGGCTAATTAATGCTGTCTTGGTCTCATAGGTTTCAGAACAGCGAGTACTCAGAATGCTGCCACCTCAAAAAAGATAGATCAGGTTAGCAGAAATAAGTCTTCAAGAAAGAAGGAGTAATTAAGGCAGATTTATATAAAGCTTAACAAATACCAGATTAAAGGTATTGTTAAGATCTAATAGTTTTCCGTGAATACAACGCTTCTATCACATACAATGTTATTTTAAGAGCAGGTTAAAGGTTTTTCATTTCTTTCTTATCCAGTTGTACACATGTTGAGAACTATTCTATTCCTGTCCATGCACATCTAGGCTGAGGTACAGGCCTGTAAACACCATCACAGATTGCACTGATGTGATGATCAGGCAACACACAAAAATGCTCTACTAACCTCTACTCTTCATTTTAATATTTTTAGTAAATATTACTAAAAGAATAAATAGTAAACATGGTGTTTCCTCTATTATTTACCTCCAGATTCCAAGGCAAAATCCACCATCCCAGTCTTGTCTTGAGAGTAGAGTTTCAGTGCATTGTTTACAATAATCTGTGCTTGCTAGAGGTGTACACATACAAGAGAATGGAAGGAAAAATATTTTAATAAGGTCAAATGATAAAATAATTTATATCTTCAGATCTGTGAAGTTGCAAGCATCTTTTTGAGATTTTCTAAATCTGCATTCCTCCTGCCCAAGACCTTGAGCTGTATTTCTTTGGAATACTTGTTTCTTGAGAACTCAATTTTCAAGATAGTACACTTTAAAAAAACACAAATGTTCACAATAAGCAACAATGCTGCAAGAATACACTCAGTAAAGCATTTTCTGCAGTTCTCATTTCAGCTGATATTCCTGACATCTCCTAAAACAATTAACATTTATGTTGATAGTCATGCTCCACAAAATGCCCAGGAAAGAACTCTTTCCATTTTTAGTTGAACTTTGGAGAACTTAAAACTCACTCACCGCTTCTGTGATTCCAGAAATCCCTGCATTAGTCACAGCATTTGTAACTACTTCAGATGTTACTTTTTGGTTTGTTACAGACATATGGAGTGTAATATTCTTGAGGATTTGCAACTCAAGATCCCGGAGCAAAGTCTGTAAATCACTTTTGCTCACAAAATTGGAGGTAAGCCACTGGAGAAGTGATTCAGGAAAGTCTTCTTGTTGATCACCAAACAGCATTAACTTGACAGATTCTTTGACCTGGGCATCTACCTAGTAGAAGCCATTAATAATATAATTATTAGTTTTTATAAATATAGACATATATAAAAATACACAACAGGCACATAGCTAGACCATTATGTCAAGTCATTATTTAAGTAAAAGTTGATAATCTCCTATCAATATTGTTGTATTTTGTTGGCTATATTCCAGTCAGAACTTTTAAAAGGCTTCAAAAGAACTTAGGCAGGATTTTTTAGAAATAACTCTCAGAAAACAAGCCTAACTTGCTTTTACATGAGTTTCTTTTCCATATTACCATGGGTTAGCAAAATAGATCAACAAAAGTACTGTACAGAGAACTGTTGGTATGTCATAATTTACAAGCAAACCCCTGCCATTGTAGAAAACAAGCAATAAACTCCTCTCTAGTAAACTGTTAAGCACTAATGGAAAAATTCACAGCAACCCTACATCCAACACTGTCATTCTTTAAAGGTAATACTACCCCCATGTTACTGATTGCAGTGCATTTCAAGAAAGTTAGAAAACAAAAACCAAGTAATATCAGATTTTACTGGGACAGTTAGAGAAGTTGCAGAACCTACTTTTTCATGAATGACATCCATTTTCTCACAACTCGTCTTCACACTTTCCCCAGGTAACAGCTCTGATTTCATATAAGCCAGCTCTAGTTCTAGCTTTTTAATTTTGGACATGAGGAGACTGTATTGATCATCATCTCTGACAAAAACAAGAAGTCAGTCATTAGAAAAGAGCAGTTGGGATCATTCCATCAAATTCCAAAGGTGTGAGAATACACTTGTCTAATACAAAGTGAACTTGCAGTTGTTACATATTGTTACTTAGGGCATACTTAGAATTAATATATTCAAAGCCAAGTCTTTTGAAGTAATGGAAAACATCCAGCAGTGAGCTCTTCAGACTATCACCATGCTGACAAGTTAATAACTCAAACATATACAGATTTTGGGGGATTTAAGGGCTTCTGGCAAACCAATCAAAACTTTGTGTGAGTTTGCCACTGGTTAGTGAGTCTCAGGCAACCTCACTGGTTTGAGTGAGTTGTTGAGTGTTGAGTTACAAAGAGCAGCTCATATATGACCAATATAGATCAGAGTCCAGTGAATGCTATGGAAAAAGGTCACAACCATCATTCTAAAGCCATTTTACATTTAATTCTAATTTAAATGGCAATTCAGCAAATAAGCCAAAAAACAAGGCACAAAAGTTAGAATTGATACAGTTCAAGAATTTAAATATAAAGCTCATCAAAAGCAGTTTCTGTATATTTCACTAAGTGATCTGAAGAAAAACTAATGCATTTATAAGAGGATAAGAAGTCCCTCATTCTCCTCCACTGTATAAATAGTTTTCTCTAATAAGAGTGTAGTTGTAGGGTTGCCCCCACACTGGAGGAGGGTCCTGTGCTGATGTTCAGCATCACAGTTGAAATCCAGTACAAAACAGAAGCATTCTTGCTGACAACAGAACCTCTCAGGGTCAGTTAACTGACACAGGATAAGGATCACTGTCAGTTGGCATCAAGAGAGAAAAAGCAAATTTGGAAAGTGTTTATACCTCACTGATTTTGATTTGGCTAGGTCGAACTCCTTCTGGATGTCCTAAAAAATACAAAAGTTAAGTTTTAACTTACAAGGAAATTCAAGTGACAGAAAGAGGATACAGAATGTTATATGAAAATAAATTTTAGCACCACCTGTATGGGACTGTGCTCACAATTATGTTTGTGCCTCTGTATAACAAGGTTTCATTCCAAATAGAACCTGCCTCAATGGTCAAGGGAATAATTTTTAAACTTTGGAATGAAACCCTCTCTAAGAAGGGGGAGCAAAAACACAAGTTTTGAGACTTAGGGAACTGTAATAGCCAGAGTAAAAGAAACTGCTGTTTGGAACAGCAAATAAAACTCACTATTTTTTATCAACAGGTTACAATTAGAACAAGTCAGCAAAGCTCACTGTCAATACCTTGGATTCAGCTGAGAGCTTTCTAAGAAGGTCTTCCAGCGTCTGGATGCGCAACTCATGCTCTTTATGTAAAGCCAGGAAGTCAGTCTTAAAAAACAGGGAAGAAAAAGAGGGTGTATTTTCTTTTGGAGTACAAATACCATAATTGATATCTTCTGCAAAGCGTGTATTTCATTCCATTATGTGAATGTCTAAGTGATTTATCCTGCAGGTAGTGTGAGAAATTAGAGAATCTGTAATAAATACAGCAGTCTCATTTAGCTGTCGTAGGGGTTATACAGGGAAGTTTACCACCAAACCCCTGCTTTGCCACTAGTCCTTCCTATAGTCTTCTTTATCTGTATGGAAACAGGATAAATCCAGCAGCTTTTCAGCAATGTAGGAATCTACTTTAGGCCACCTGTCTTTAAAAATCCTTTGTCAGAAATAACAAAGGAGGAACAAATGCCCACAATTTCTCCCTGGCCCTTACTACCTAATGGTTATTTCTAGAGCAGAAAAAGAATCCTTCAGTCAAATTGCTCACAATCTGCATTAATACAACAGAACAATTTAATCAGTATCAGGAAACATCAATAAGTGACTGTCTTACCTTCTCCTCTAATTTCATATCTTTAACATATTGACTCATCACATTTTTTATTAAAGTCAATGTTTCACTTCTGTCACTCATTGTGGCCACCTGATCTTGAAGATTCTGGAGTAGGCTCATCACTTTGTCATATTCTTTGTTTCGGTCTTGGCATCTGTCAGACACGAAGGCCATTTGCTTTTCCAGCTCACTTATGCGACCAAAGTCGAAGACATTTGTGGTATCCTAAAGAATAAAGAGGATGCTTTAATATATGAAAATCAACTTATCTACATTACTCTTGTGCAACAAGTAGTTATTGCAAAATCTTGAAGACATGAGAGTTAAGAGGTCTTAAAATATAGGCAACTTCTTCCCAACACTGATCTCCCTTACCTTTGGAGGTTGCACAGGATGAAAAGAATCATCTTGTGCTTCAGGAACACGAACAGAATCATCTGTTCTCTGTATTCTGTCAATTCTTGTCCAGTTCAATGGAGGTAATAATGAAATGAAGCCATTAAGCCCCCAGAACCATAAACCTAGAACAAATAAAAAGCAATGTGTGCTCAAAAGAACTCTCCAACTGCTTATATCTACAAATGGTCTTTTAAAGGACACAGCTACCTTCAGTTTGCAAGGCAGGTGCCACACAATGGACACTGCTCCACTCTGAACAAAAATCACCATAAGCCAGCTTTAAAATTTTTAAATCAAGCACTCAAGAATTTTAGGGAGCATTCATCAATTCCACTCATACAGTTGTGAGGCAGGCAACTTGCACTTATATATATCATGGTACAAGCCCAAACTCAATCTCATACTGCTTCCCTGGCACCTTGGTCACATTTGCTGATTAAGACAGGCCACATTTTCTGAAGGCAGATGTAAATCCTGCTTTTTATTTCCATAGAAAATATGTTGCATTATACACTTACTACATATCACATTGCATAAGAGCTAATGAAAGTTGGGAGAAACTTAGGCTTCTGTGGAAATACTACAGCATTTCACAAGATTACACTTATTTTTGCAATATCTTAGTGGGAAGTAGCAGCATTTTCAACACAGGGTAAATTCTTTCCTTGTTCACCCTTACACAGAGGACTTTGAATCCCCACTGTAAGTTTCCAAGAAGCTTCATCTTCTCCACAAAATAGCTGCAAAATTTTAAGACTCACAAAGACATGAAACTGCTTTTCAGAAATTGCCCAGCACTTCTGGTAAATACTTCAATTTGTTTCATTTTAAAGTTGACAGCTAGCTTGGAACACTGTCTACTAACCACTCTAAAGTCAGCAGTATCTTAAGTGACTAAAATATGCTCTAGAGCAAAGGAAATACTTTGGATGAGTTGGTAAAAACTTAACCACGCTTCTATGGAGACTGACAAAGCTATCAGTACCTAGCCTACTTTTTCATTGCTACTGCTATGAAGGGAGGTTAAAAAAAAAAAAAAAAAAGGACTTCAGTGTGTTTACTTTACTCAGCCACTCTAAAGAGCTCTATGCAATCAAATCAAGGATATTGCTTTCATAACAAGGGGAAAACTTGCTGACTTGCTGACTTCCAGTACCCTGGAAGCTTAAATTACTGCCCTGTTCACACACAAACTTGCTCTTTTTCAGTTCTGCATCTTCTTCATTAATCAACCCAAACCAGTATTTTGGAGTAGCTGTAGTACACAGGCTGATTTCTATTTTAAGTGAATAATTGACATACCTAGTAGAAACAGGAGTGGGATAAGAAACAGTAACCACCTGTAGTTCTTTGGAAGGCATCTAGAGAAAGAGAGGAAAATTTACAAGAAAGAACACATTCACCGTAATTAATTGTTTTGTATTATAGCTGGGTAAATAACTTGCTCACAAAACAATTATTTCAAAGGATACACACCTTCTTACAAGAAACACCTTGAGCAAAGACATCAGAGTAACAAGTTGATACCACCCAGTTCTAAGCAATCTGAACATGCCAGAAGCTGCCCTCCCTAGAAGACAAAAGGTGGGAGTGTGAAATGTAATTACTGCAGCACATGTTCAAAGAAACCAAGCAGAGGGACATGCAGCTGTGGCCAACAATGCTTTGCAGAGTGGAGAAATGCATGCATAAGGCAATGCATGCAGCTTATTGACATCTAGATATCACAGGTATGACAGCATTGTAACATCAGCTACTCAACAAGGTCAACAGCCATGCACAGAGATGAAGTGCTCGCTTGTTATGACAATGCTGCTTCACTGGAAATTCTGTATTAAAGTTATCACACACTGGAGACCTCAGTATGCTCCAGGAAATACACAGATTTACAGCAGCAGATTTTGGTAAGAGGAATATCAATACAGCAAATGACTGCCAAACCAAACACACCCCATATTCAGTGCTATTCACACACTCATTCCCTCATGAAACAGTCTGGTTAGTCTCCTGTAATGCCTGTGAACAGAAACACACCCTCTCATTAAGCATATTTTGGTCAATAAAGCAGCACATGCATTTCAAGACACAAGCTACAGCATAAGCACAGCTGAATTAGTGTAAGGCCCTGCAGTCCCCTCGTTTGCCAAAAGGAACAGGCAATGCACACACAGAGAGATTAGAATAGTAACCTGGAGAAAGAATGGCCAGCCAAAGTAGAGACAACACCTTCTGCGACACAAGCCATCCCGTCGCTCCCGCTGTTCGCAACACGTGAAGCATAAAGTAACCTGGATTATAACAAATTAACTCCATGTGGTTACAGACACAAAGGAGCTGAGGGTTCTCTTCAATACATGCAGTAAAACAGGCTCTGTTTCCTGCCCATTACGAAATTCTACAGAATTTCAAACCATACCTTTCAGTAATCTCAAACTTGGTTCTTCACTACTTTAAAGCAAAGCAAGGCACTAATAACTATGAAGTCAAGTAAAACCAAGACAGTTTAGAAACCAAATTCTTGTGGACAGAGACAAAAAGAGCACCACCTGTGCAGTTAGAATATCACTTTTCCAAAATCAGTTTACGTTTTGTAACATGTTTATTTAACAATGCCATGCAAAGTGCAGCGGAGAATAGCAAGAGTACTACCACAAAAACAAGCTTTAAGCACATCATTACTTTAAAATCATCTTATTTGTTCAAAATTATACATCAAGGTTGTTATCTGGGTTACTGTGCAGAAGTGAGATTAAAAATTTGAAATCCCAGTGATGTCTAAGAAATATTGATAAAGAATAGAAAGTATTCCCACCTAAAAGTTACAAGCAGTAAATTTTCATTAAGCTGAATGTTCCCAAGGATGTTCAGTAGGACAGTTTTGTATCTCTTAAAGAGAACAAGACTACCACCACCAACCCCTCATCCAATGCACTGTAATAAAATGCTGTAACTTAAAGCCTGCTGAGGCCAACAATTACTATGCCCAAGACTAGGGCCAATCTTTCTACAGAACAAACTACATCGTATACGTTTAGAAAATAATCCTACATTTTTAGATTAGCAGATACGTCTGGGTTAATCTGAGGGATTATAGATATACCAACCCAAGGTTTTGCAAATCATTTAGGTGACTGAAGTGTCTCAAATCATTTTCCTCTGCTGAATAAAGAGCACTCAAAAGATCCTTGATGCCTCTGTCATTCAAGCTAGGGAACGCTCATCTCACAGGGTAGATTCTATCCCTATATAAGATTCCTGTAAAAATTGACTATCACTAGAACAAAAATAAAATGTTAAAACCCCTTTATTCAAATAATCTACATACCAGTATCTCATACCTTGCTTTCATTTGAAGTCAGCTTTTCAACCTAGCAAGAGTACAGATCTCCCCAGAGTGTAATAAATTAACAATCTGATTTGTTCCTTCTAACACACGAGGTGCACATTACCCTACACCTTGTTTTCACTAATAGGTAGGCAGCCTGCCAAGCTTGTACAAAAGCTAAAATCAGAGCAAGAATTCAGACAGAAGAGGTGTTAAGGAAGTTAGTTGTCTAGGCACTTTATATTTTTACCCTACTTTGATAGATGAAGGAAGGAAAAAACCTCCAAACACAAAACATGTGTGATTAACATTGTGAGACTGCAATGCAAAATAAAAGCAAACAAAAAATGTCCAAGTCAACCTGCAGAAGAAAAGGTGTGCCAAATGGTCCTTGCTACCCTTTTAGCCCATGAGGATTGCATGTGGTCTGTGGTGTATATTTCAAGATGCTTCTTCCCTTTACAGTCATCACCTGTTGGTTGTGGTAACAGTTGATTAATGGGATAAAGCCAGGATCAAGTCAAGACTGTTACAACATAACTTCAAAAAAAATCTCTCACATAATCAGTTATCAACCCAAAAACTGCTAAGCAAACTTCAGGGGAAGGAAACTTGATGGGGAAATACTACAGTACACCAGGGGATCACTATCCCCCCTACATTTAAGTTGCAAACCAAATATCTAGTTTGTAGCTTCCACAGTGTCAGGGGCTGTCTGGTACTACTATCACAGCTACAGCCTGCTGTAGAGCCTAGGACTGAGACTGTATCAATCCCTGTACTTACATATTGACTCCTCATTCACTCCAAGATGACGATCTTCTCTGTAGAACTCCTTTACATTCATGCTTCCACAGTAGTCTGAGTGAGCTGCAACACATCCAAAAAGCACACATGGATTTGAAGTCTCAAGTCCAAAGCCTTTCATATACACAGATTTTAGCTACTCTGGCTTGGTTCACTATTAAATTCAGATTATTCAAAGGGAACCTGAAAAATGATTGAGGAAGAAAGCCTACTCTGTGTAATCTTGTTCTTTCCTCTTTAAATATCAGGGAGCCTCTCTCTTAGTTCAAAAAAATCCTTCTGCTTCTTTTCAGAAAGCAAAGTTTGTAAAAAAAAAACCAAAACCAAACAACCCAACCAATCCTTATCAAATAAGTCCCTGTTCCCAACATTGCATTAAATGAGTCAGCCATTCATTACATATTTGTGTTGATTTTAACAAACTTGTTACAAGGAGGAGAAGAAAGCATTAGCAATTATAAGGCTCTGAGCAGAGAGAAGGAGGAGAGCAAAGTTCTACTCACATGCAAAGATCAGTTACCTTCTGCCTATAGCAATTTAACTTCACTTGTAGAGCAGGTATTATAAAAGAGAAAGCAAGAAAAATGAAGAAGAAATGAATGTTTTCAGGGAAAACAAGATGTGCTCTAAAGTAGTGCTGAGTGATGAGAGTAGTTTGAGTTTTGCAAAACAGATCTGAACAAGCTAAAAGTGCACAGCAGGTTGAAGGGTGATAAGAGACCTAAAGATACTGAAAAAATAGAATTTGACACCACCACAATCTTTAAAAATCAACTTAAGTTTCTCAATTCAAAAATTACTCTCTACCACTTTCTAGTAAAATCAACATGTGGATCTCACCTAAAGGAATCTTGATAACTTTCAAAACAGAGGAAAGGTATGTCAAGTGTAGCACAAGTGAGGTAATAATAAAAACTGAGAAAGACAGGAGCCAGCCAAAAGACTATAGAAGAACACTATAGTGCCAAAGATGAAGTCCATAAGGAAAAAACCCAATACACACACTGTCTTCGTTTGCAGACCCAGGAAGACAACTGAAAAGGTACCTTTATATTCATAACCCAGCTTCAGCAAAACCATTTGAAATAGTTGCACTAATAATGATGCAAAAGATGCTGCAGTATTTCTGACCAATCGTAGAATCTTACTCATGTAGAAATAAGTTCCTCCTATTGAAAAAAACAGTGTGAATACAAATTATTCATCCACAGAAATATGTAGTTCTGTTCTCTGGTCACCATTAGCTTGTGTAGGAATGAGGACAAAGCAGGGAAAGCCTTTGTTTAACCAAGAGTATGAAACTTCAGAAAGTGTGGTTTGAAAAGGCTGCATGTATTAGATATTGCATCAAAGCTTTTGTAGGAACTACACACTCCAGATAATAACTCCAAGGCAAAATGTATAACTTCAGCAAGAACAGCTTTGCTTAGTGAGAATGCAGAACTCTAAAGAGCAACGAGTTCCTTGCTTACAGAATTCAGGATTCCTCGCTGATGTGAACTGCTGATGCTGATTTTGGGGCCACAGCTCCAAAGAGACACTACAGTGTTATTCTGGGTTTGAAGGAGTGAGGACTGTTCACCATCTTGTTCCCCATCCCTGCTGTTACATCAGAGGAAGTTCCTACAATGGTCTGCCTGAAGTGCTAGACACACTCCCTCCTCCAGTGCACAGAAACAAAGCCAAAATGCACCACTGCCACTGTCCTTGACTCAGCCACATTCCAAAAACCTGCCATGACTGTGTGTGCCTTTTGCCACTCACATGCCCCCAAAGTTTGACTCAAAATTCTGGATTAAAGTTCAAAGGAATGTACAGAGATGAGGAAAATTCTCTCGTGTGAATACAAACTTCAGAGTACAGAAAGTTTTCATGCAGTGCCACTAAGTAGTTGACTGATCAAGTCAAAAGAATTCCACCCTGTGCTACACACTAACTAAAAAGAAATACTTAACTCAAGTATTTGAAGTAACATCATATAGCTCAAACAAGCTAATTTCTTTTTCTTGTACTGAAAACAAATTTCATTCAAGATTAACAAACCTACAGAATTCCAAAATTGGCTCCTTTCTAATTCAAGGTAATTAAATCCTTTGTGGTAACTGAGGACTACCAGCAGTCAAGAAACTCCAGGTGCAAGAGGCAGGCAGGCATTACAATGAGGAAAACAATCCACTGAATGGAGATTGTCTTGGAAAGGCAGAATCTTACTTATATCAAGCTTTTGGAATGTTGTCACTAGAGTGACTATTTGGAATCAGTTTTTCCCTTTGGAGTTCAATTTTTCATGCAGTTGAGGTTTAGCTTTTAGAAATACTATAAAAAGCTACAAGGTTAAAAGAGGAGAAAAAAGGAAGCAAGAAATAGAAAGCCCTCCCAGAGATTCCCTCGATAGCACATGCACTGCAAAGTAACAATTTTGCTCAAACTTGAAAGTTCAAATCATATAAGGGATAAAAAAAATTATAAATGAAAAAGCACAGAAAGTTTGTATCTAAAAACCATGACCAAATATTTCGTAAGCAGATCACACAACATTTCATAGGCCACACAGATATGATGTCAGATGAGGAGACTTACAATCAGTGCTGGCTGGCCAAATAAGTTTATAACTTAAGATACCAGAGCATTTTAATTTTGTAATTGTTTGATTTGTATAGCAGCACTAAAAACCAATAGATTATTATATATCAGAAAGTGACAAGTACATAAAATTTCAACTGATGCAGCAAAAAATATTTCATATCAGCTGATCTCTAGAATTCAGTTTTGTGCAAGTTCATCAGGGTAGGACAGGTGCTTAAATAACACTACATAGAAATGAGACACAAGAGAAAGTAACTTACTAGATGCATGTTTCTGGCTCCTGTCCCTAGTGTAGATCCTGGAGGATGGCACATGGGAGGCTGAGTAGGCAGTGAGCACCTCCTTCCTCTCTGACAGCATGCTGCAGTCACTGCACGTGTAGCCGTTGAGCGTGGGCTGCAGCTCCGCTGCTGCGACGCCCCCGTTCCCCTGCAGCAGCGTGGAGTCACTGCCTGCAGACAGAGCACAACACCGGCACCCCCCGTCAGCACTGCCCCTCACACACACACCACGCGGGAGGAAAAGCAAAGGGTAGTTACCTTTGGGGTCACCTTCTTCATCAAGGCCTGTAAATGAAAAAAAAAAAAAAAGGAATTGGTCTCAAATATAAGAAAGACCTGAATTGAATTACAATATCTGACAAACTCAAGTTAGAAATCCCACTAATTTTAAGACTTCAAAGAAAGTCTCTTTATGGTTAGCATTTAATGTATTTTGCAGCCCATCAGAGAAACATCTATTCAGACCTTATTGTAGCAGGGTAATAGCTGTGAAAATCATCCTACCACAGAAGGGGCAGACAAAGTAACATAAATGCCAACTGCACCTTGACTGAGTTACCAGGAGATCTCAAAGCAGCTAATTACAAGCTTACAACGTTTCTGCTGCTTGGTAACTACTTTGATACTACTGTATTTAAAATTCTGTTTTAAGAGCCAGTTTATCTAAAATTTAGAATGTGTTCTACCAAGATTGACACAATTCTTCCCATTGGGACTCTGGGAAGGTCACAAGTATTCTGACTGGAAACAAAGAGTCTGAATTGGGAGATATAACAAATTGCTGATCTGGTTCTACACAATACTTCACATAGGCAATACTTTATGTAGACAACTCTTGCATTTTCTCTTCTTTGAAGAAAGTTTCAGGAAAATATATTTTTATATAGTTAAAGAGGCAAACAGCCAGCCACACATAACCCTTTTGGGAAATCCTGAAATACCACTAATTTGAATCCTTCACATTAAGGTTATGTTAAGAAGAAACACATTTCTGCCTATAAACAAATAAGAAAATGCTTTTCCTTTGGCATTTCAAAAACACATTACATGTTTACTATTCTTTAAATACAGAACTCAGTGTACAATTTGAAGAAAGCAATGACAGGAGATAATTATGGCATTGTATCACAAGAGTGTTTATATTTGCTGGCATATTAACTTGACTGTGCAACGTCTTTACATTAACCGTGCCAGTAAATCAAATTTACACACTGGACCATGAATTTCCAGTGGGCAACTTAGCAAGTGGACCCCTACACCAGAAGTGCAAGTGCACACGTTTGGGGATAGGATGGACAACAGGTGGGGCAAAGATCATAAATTTATGCACACCAAACCAACCAGCTTGCAGAGTTTGATAGAAGCAATAGCAATTACTGCCTACCCCAGAAATGATCAACTTCTGTCTGTTCCCGAATCAGAGACTCATCCAATATACTGGATAACATTGATGTATCACTGGCATGGCTATTGAAACTGCTCTGACTAAAAATAGATGAGCTGGACAGATTTTTCCTTGGCACATGTCTTCCACTGCCAGACTGTTTGTTCATACTTCTGCGTTGCTTTACCACCCTAGGAAACAAAGGCAAGTAAGACAAAGCACTAAAGACACAAATTTCTGTTACTCTCTCACTTTATTAATAAATCAATAAACAGTCATTTCAACACTGATGTGACTAAACAGAGCAAACAAGGTTTAAAAAAAGTCCTCACCTTCCAGCACCTATAATTTGAAAAAGATTTTTGTAAAAAATTGTCTCTGCAAACCACATACTGAACATAAATTTCAGAGTATGGCAATAAACACCAAGAAAAAAAAGTAAGACCTGTAGGTAACTTTTTTGCATTACTGTGTTCAAACAGTAAGACTCAGGATTTACTTGTGATGACTAAAAATGCTTACTTAGACTGATCCCTGAAGGACATGTTTCCAGCATAAGAGCTGTCATGAAGGGAATCACTCTGTCCATCATCTGATTTACTGTATCCTGCAGCAGCCAACCGTAAACTACGCCGTGACATTCTGGGTGAATCAAACACTGGATCTATTTTGTTCTCTGTCTCAAAATCCAAAGCAGATGAAGAATAACTCGAACTGCAGTAAAATAAGAACAGTAAAGTTACTGGGAGAATTTTCAACCTGGTAACAAAAGTTCTTCAAGCAAATTTCCATGGTACAATCCCCACAAGATATACCAAATACTCCAAATAATCTAGATATAGGCAGATATTCAAGGTTCTCCTAAGCAATTCATGTTATGAGTGCTACAGTTGAAAGCAAATGACTAAAAGAAACAACCACCATAGAAACCATGTGTGAAGTTTAGCCAGAGCAAGCACTCATTCTTTTGGGACCAATTTGAGACTGGAAGCCATTCATGACATGGTTTCTTCATGCCTAGCAGCAAATTAAAAATGATACACTCCAAGTTGCAAGGCAAAGATTAATTTTCAGTCTAAGCTTATTTTTGTTGATTTTCTGTTTGCCAAGTCCTTGTTTTGAGAACTGAAGATCCACATGCCACATTACCCTGAATTTCCATCTCTCAACAAGTAGGAACTTCCTCCTTTTAAGATACTTGAAGACTTCTCTACTTCAGCTATTTCAGTTTAACTACCATTACTTTTTTTTAAAAAAAAAGTGGGTTTAAAACATTTCTTAATTTAATGCAAACCATTAGAGCTCTGAACGAACAAAAAACGTGGAGACTTCAATCTGTTTTCTCCACAGAGACAAATTTATGCATAGATAATCTTCACAGGTTACCCTGGGAACTTTACATTTCAACATGTGATTCTCTCAGAGCCTCCATGAAAACTTACAGTAAAGACAAAGCAGCAACACAAGGCAAACACAAACAGATTAAGCTGAGAAGTCTGTAAGAAATAAATTTATCAAAGCAGAAGTTTAGCCTAAAGCAGAGATCTCACACTTACAACCAAAGGAAAGATTCAGTTATGTAAGTGAGCAGAGGTTGCTGGCACAGGGCACTGCACAGCAGCTCAGGTTCTAGAACTGCTCAGCCCTGGGACCCACAGCATCCAAATGCAAAGTGCTCTAGGCCAGCTTTCATAAGGACTCTGTCTCTTCTCGGGCCACAGGGATATGCAGAGATGTAGCAGCACTTCAGTGCTCCTGGGGGGGTTCATTTGGTTTTTTCAAAGAACAGATAAGCAAAGAATTGTTTACGACAGCAGCTCTTTCTTGCCAGACAAAAACACACACAAGCAACATCTGAATGAGTAGACTCTATTGTGCAACCTGTACTTGAAATGGAAGCTTTCCCTTTAAAAAATACATACAAACAACTACTATAAAATGTATTGTGTAGAAAAGGATTTAATAGAAACAGTTTTCTCACACAATCATTAAAGGTCTCAGAACTTCACAAAGTAATAATATGGTAAGTACAGGATTGCTTCTGCATACAGTTAACACCAGAAGGCCTTGAAGCTACACTTACAGCAATGATGTAATTCTGACAAAGTGGTGCTTTTGAACTCAGTTTCTTCAATGCTCCTCAACACAAAGTAAAGTGGGTAAGATGGAGTTGTCAGAGCACGTCAACTGTATTTCTTTCGGCTAAAAAACTAACCCAGACAACACACTGCCAGAAAACATCTTATGGCCCCAGCCCATAAGACCAAACCATAGTCTGTCCAAAGTAGCTGTTTCTGTTGCCCAGAGGAGCACAGATTTTATGGCAGGGCTTTGGTTCTGTGTGCTGGATCTCACTGGTCTGCCCTGATGACTCTGGCACGAGTAGTGCGACCCTGTGCAAGGCAGGAGCCTCAGCACAACTGAACAAACCCAGCACACATTATTAAATACATTAGGCTTGTTAATCCTTGCTTTCATTTGACTGGAAGAGAGAGAATAAATAACCCATTTTCTCATTTACTTAACCAATTGTAGACTATAGAGTTTAATTTGTACAGTTTTCAAAAATGCTAAGTATAGAAGACTCATACCCTGACAGATGTGAAGTGAGAATATGGGTTCAAAGTGGCTCCTCCTGCTGTTATTCTGAAAGGGTCAGAGCCACAAGAGTTTTCTGTTGAGTCCCTCCCTAAACAGTTGTTTCAGAACTCAGTTTTGCTATTTACATTTGCCACTATGCATTTGCTTTTCCTCATCTTCACCCCACGTTTCTTACAGATACTCAATTCACAAGAACACAAAGTACACAGAACAAGCTGACAGCTGTGACCAGCCTCAATTTGTTTCTGTTTATGAACACTTGTTGTTACCAAGTATCTCAATGAGCATTTATATCAATGTGGGTCAAATAAATAGCTTGAAGCCGGGCTCCACTATCTAAAAAAACCCAACAAATCATCATGGAATCTTTTCCTCTTTAACAAAAGGGGCTTGTCTCTCACTTACACAGGGTAATAATTCTCTCCACATTATCTGGCCTCTGGCAGCAGGACAGTACCTAGCAGTCTCCCAACTTGCTATCTCACTTTCCACACTTTGGAATGCAGCCTTTTTTTCTTCTACAGAAAAGACTACAGTAAATAAATAAAAAATACTACCTTTCCTTTCAAGGGCCAGAAAAGAACCTGTACATTGATATCCTCTTATGCATTATGTACAGCTAACCAAGAAACACCTAAAGGTGAGATGCAATTAGCCCATACTCCTGAATAACCTCTGCAAACAGAGGACTCTGGTTCCTTCTCCCAGCAAACAGCTCCCATGGCTGCTGGCAGAGCTGCTGACTGAATCTACTCTTACATTTCCAGCTTCTTGAGACCTCCTTCACAGGAGTTTCTACAGAATAAGAATATCCTAGACTTCAGTGGGTTATTTTCCAAGTAAGTGGAATGAGAATGAAGCCTGCCAATTTTAGAATGCCCATAGCTTGTCTGAAGGGCCTTAAGTGTCATTTATTTATAAATACTCCTTGGAATTAAATGGGCAGTGATGTTCTTGACTATTCAGGATAATAGGCACATGCAATACACCTAGAGAACTACAACTGAACAGACATCTTCTAACATGGACAGACACACAGTCAATACAAAAACATTCACAGGTTTTCTAACCAGGGGGCATTACTTACATTAAGTGACCAAGGACACTACCTTAAATTGTTTTGTTATTTCTTCACTCAGTCCCAGAACATACTTAAAAACCTCAAAGGATTTTATTCAATTACTGTGTAGAAAATTACATCCCAACTGAATGCTCTGACACAGAAAAAGAAAATCAAACCAAATTCTTATTGATATAACCCATATTTCTGAAGAAGTGTTAAAGGCACCCAAACTGACAACACAATTCAAAAGATGATGGTGACTAAAAAGAAAAATCAGTCGTAAGAGTGGGGTGTAAATTACATGTTGACAGGTGGGTGAGATTCACAAGTTTGACTTGCATTTGGAGGAGGATAAAGATTATTTAGGTATATCAGTTAAATGTTTTTCTGATTTGGGCTGGAGGAGTAGAAGCACTACAGCTATGAACACACAGTGATTCCAGTGAGTATTAATATAAGTTCTATTAATAAGTCATAGCCAACTCTATTAATAGCTTTGTGGTATCAAACTTCACTGTACTGCTTTCTGCAGGGCTACATCCCAAGACAATTTCTTTAAAGAAAAGATTCTGTAAAGATTGAATTGTCAAAGGCAGAATAAACCAGATTAGAATATAAGCAAAACAAACACAGGTGAGGGGTAAGAAGGAACAAATTTCAACATGAAAATATTTCTGATTAGCAATTCTCCCTTTCCTCAGAGCCTTCAAATATTGTAGGAAGAGCTACAATAATAGATGTCCTTGTGCACATAAACAGCAAGCACAGGCACAGCAAGAGTCTGCACAAAAGACTGCAGTTTACTCTCCTGACACCCTGAAAGCAGTGTCATGTCAGTGTACCAAACAGTTTAACATTTGGGGCTTCACACAATTTTAAAGAAAGAGCTTGCCAATACTTCTTTTCTACATAAGGAAGAATTACAATGAATTAATTTCAACCTAGTTTAACTATACTGGCCTTCATTAATTCAGTTATTAAATTTCATCTTACCCAGCTCTACCCATTTCTAAATACCTACACCTAATAGTTTAACATAGCAAACTGGCAAGCTGGAAAGTTTCAGCCCCTTCTCAACTTCTCAGCTTTGCAAAACAGTCTTCATTTATGTAGCAAGACAAACACTCAGCTGCTCCCTAAATAAACCCCACCAAAGTCACAATGAAATATCCTCCAGATGTCCAAGAGGATTTATGATTCTGCATCTTCCTTCTGCTCTCCCACTGTTTCACTGGATGAGAATTTTGGACAAGAATACCACAGGAGTTGAACCTGTCAGGAGTTACAATATTTCAGCCAACCCCTAAGGTACATTTGCAACACAAAGGTAACTAAACCCACTCAGTAATAAAGAAGTGAAACTGCTGCTGGATACAAGGTACCTAGATAACCTTTCATTGCACAGCACCCTTTTCTTGAAATTTGAAAACCCACTTTTATTCAACCAACATTTTACCAATAGTTTTTTCATAAAATTCAGGAAAAATTGCAATTCAATTGATGCAACATACAACACATCACATTTTGCAACACTACTGACATTAGGCTATAGCTAAAAAAAAAAAAAAGCCACAATCTCCAACAGAAAATGGAAACATACAGTTCTGGAGCACACAAAAGGAAGAGCATTAACTCAGTAATCTCTTAATCCTACAGTTTTGCCAACTTCTGTTTTATTGGCAAGTAGCCAAGTATTCTCCTGTCTCCATAACAGACTTTAATAATAATAATAATACATAATAATGACATACAGAGGGAATAGAAAAGCAAATCTGATACTGCATCCTAATGAACAATCAATTTTTTAAACTTAAAATTAGCTAAACCAGTAACTCAGATTCACTGATACATTTTGAAGCAAATATGTATCTCAACTCAATAGCAGGAAAAGCTCAATCGATTAAAACAGTAACAATCTGCTATAATAATACTAAAAACTCAAAATAGGCATCACAACACTTGCTCTGAATACATAATACAAAACCTACCAATCATTACAGTTAATTTTTAGAAAACTGAAGTGATTTAACAAAGATACAAGAAAAAAATCAAGATGATTAGAAGATACAAGAAAAAGATACAAGGAAAAGCAAGTTCATTAGAGCACAGATTTTACATTTACCCAAAAGCAGCTTTGCTAAGAGAAGTAATCACTATGTAACTTCCAACCAAGTCCCACACTAGCGGCAATGAGTGCGCAAAAATCAGTGTTTAAAAGTGAAAGTGGTCCCAAGTCACAAAAGAAAGCACACACCAAAATTACAAGACACAAAACATCCAAAAATTTTGAGGACATATTTATAGAAATCTAACAGTAGTTGTAACTAGGCGGACACAAGTTACTCATAGCAACTAATAAACACTGAGTCATTATCTTAGTCATTGTCCTGTTAGTTCAACATTTTCTTTCCTCCAGTGAGGACACAGCACTTGTTTTCAAACCAGACTAGAAAAAGCCCACTTCTTCAAAGAAGTCAGCTACTTACCATGAAAGCTCAACTCACCAGGATTAGCAAGAGTCAGAGAACAGACAGTTTGTGTACAAGAAGAGAAGGGTTCTCACCTGAGTGCATAGGTATAGCCAGTGTTCTCTGGCAGACATTGGGGAGGGGTGTACGTGTGTAGACGTGAAAAGTCCATGTTGACAGTTTCAAATCATACTGTAAAAGGTGAAAATAAAGTAATGCAGTGACTTAAAATTACGTAAACTCAATCTAGGAGCCCTTGCACTGTTCAGCCTGTGTGGTTAAGCATTGAAATAAAAGAGCTTTTACCAGAAACATGGAGCTCTCAGTAGTGGAGTAGTATTGCTGCTAGTGCCAGATATCCCTTATCATTACTACAGGAAGCTCAGGGTATTTCTGACTGGGACCTTCTTCATGATACTCTATTTCCAGCTATTTCCAAGTTCTCTGGAACACGACAGTTATGAGCCAAACTCTTATCATGACCAAATTACAACACTTCCACAGGAACTACGTTATGCTGGTATCCCCTAAAGAAGCTGAGTATAAAAATCTAAAGAACTACACAGCCATGCTTCAGAGACCTCCTCAAAATGTGTTTTGCTTTAAGTGCCCTCTGAGTAAAGCACAGGCTGCCCTGTGCACCAGCCAAGAATAATGCAGATGAAACTTAGGAGGGTTTTTACATATAGTCAAATCATTTTACTCTAGCACTTTTGAATACCATCCACTAAGCAGCGACTTTCATTTCACATAATTTATTTCTGTCATTAAAACCACTGAATACACACCCTAGCAAAAGAGCCAACTGCAAAGTGACTCACAGGGTAGAATTAGGCACATTTTCCAGAGGGCCATCCACTTCCAAAAAAACAATCCAAAGCCAAAACTACCAAATCAAAACCACCCAAGCAACAGTTGTAAAACTTTCCATGGGGTCTTTGAGAGCTGTTATAGCTTTCAGAAGAAAATAAGAACTGACGTTGTCGTATCAACAAACTCGCAGAGCTGCATGGGTGACTACTTGAAGTACTATGAACAATTTGACTTTCAATTCCAAAGTATTTGCAAAAAACCTTCAGCCCTTCACAGTTTTATTAGCCAAAGAAAATCTTTAATTTTGTAGAAAAGATTCTTGGATTGCAGCTTATTTGTAGTTAACAAATAGGGATTTGGCTACTCTGATTTGCAAGGTTAGCAAGGCAGAATCTTGGCTACTTTCAGATTTTCTATGATTCCTGCTTCAACAGCAGTAAAAGATATTCCACACATCTGTGATGACATACCTATACCACAATAAAAATATCCCCAACTAATTTTCATAATCATAACAACAAGCATCTTATTTTGGAGATGCACTTTCCTATGCTGAATTAAGAGCTTTCATTTTTGTATAACTACATATGCATAAGAAATAAAGACAAAAAGCAGGTACAGGCAAAGGCAGCTCAAAAGAAATCTGTACACGTAACATTAAAATGCTCTTAGTCAGTCCACCTGCAGCCTCCAAATCCTGAGGTCAGTAAGGCAGGAGGATATTTCCATTACTACTGAAGACTTAAAAAATTTAAAACTTCCGGGCCTAAGCATCGGAGCTTCCTGAATCCAAGCACCTCCCATGCAAAGTGGGGTTAATGAAAAATAAGGTCTCTTGCTATTCTTTTTTTTGTATTACAGAGAACACATTTCCATTAAGTGATTCTCTACATTCACTTTATTTGCCCCAGAGCCATAATGCTTTCACTAACTCGTATATAAATTTGTTGTTTGTATACAGGAAGCTTAAATCAGTAGTGCAGAAGTATTAACAAAGCAGTCTCATTCTTTTGCTAGAATGAGCAGCAAATTCTGTTGGAATATGTAACAACTGCTGCCTTACTTTATCAACAAACAGGAGCTCCATTTAGCACATAGGAAATGGGGACCAGAGAGCAATGGTTCCCCAGGAATGAAATTGGAAATACAGTGAATTTCAAGATAAGAGATGCTGATAACATCAGAGAGCACTTGTATTAAATAGCAAAACAGGTTTTTCAGACATATGCCTCCTGAAATCGAAAACTGTGATCAAGGGTGATCTGTTTGAATTGGTTCATTCCAATAAAGATTTTTAACCCCCAAGGTAGAAAAGCCTTGTTTAGTTTCCGCTGGAGTTGATGTGCATGCTTTAGCATGCATCATTTCATCATCAAACCTATTTTTTAACTGGCAACTCAGTAGCTAATCCTTCTGACACCCAGCAATATTTTCCCACATGGAAAGCTCAGCTATGGCAGTGAGCTTTGAGCAGCTCCCCAGCTCCTCTCTGTCTCCACTGCCCATATGGGCAGGGCAACGGCAGAGTTTGAAAAACAACATATTGGCTCCCTTTCTTCCTTGTTCTTTTCCCCTTCACCACCAGTTCTCTCTTTACTTGATTTCTGAATAAATCAAATGCTAGAACATAAATATTTCTAATTTGATAATGTTTTAATTGCATCATTAAGTTATTACAGATAAAATACGTGCTTGACAAAGGCAGTGCTAACTGCAAAGCCTCGAAGGTGCTTAGGCGTAGGTCTATTAATAGCTGGGTTTCATAGCACTGAGCTCGCCAGTGAAGATATCAGGTTTGCCATCTAAACACCACACTTAGAAATCACTCTTAGAAGATTCAGGGGTTTGGTTTGATTCACTGCTTGTATGAAGCTCTAAAATTAATTCTGACTCAAGAGGAGAAACCTCTACTCAATTTTTCAAAGGAACAAAACAGGCTTAACTGACTTAAAAAGAATTTGGAAATCGTCTTCAGAGATTACCACCACCATTTGCAAAAATAGGCATCTAGAATTTACTATGAAACTGGATTTTTTTAAGCCTGACTTTTAGATCAACAGCTTAATCTTAGTTATCCACCTCTTCAAAACAAATGATCAACCCAATTTATTTAGAAATATTCTACATCCTTATTACAAAACAGACACAGGGTGGGTGGAGGACATTGACTCACTCTAATTTGTTCACTCATGTTTAACAGCACTCCACCTTTCATGTATTATCGTTCTTCTTGCTTATGAAATTTTCATACACAACTGGAACAGAAAGAGACATGCTAATTAAATATTTTGAAATTTTTAAATCGCAAAACTTGGCAAAGAAGCTGAGAGGTAGGCACTGTACTGAGTTCCAGTTTGAACACTTCTGGGTGCCCAACACCTTTCTGCTTTAGGTACCATAGATCTGTCTGGACTCAGTTTCATGTAGACTTTTAGTCTCAGCTCTGCTGCAAGATTACCAGGCCCAAACTCCAAAATGGCCTTTTTCCCTTTTGTAGAGGCCCATAAACATTTATTTCTAATACTCAGGGATGTATAGTGCAAGAACCAAGCATGTGGTGGTATAAAACCCCTAAGTAATAAGAATACTTTGATAAGACAGCCCTCAGTCAAATAAAGGGAAGCACACAGTTCTGCTGGAATGCAAGCAGACACTACATGGGCCTCAGCCTGCAAGCCAACTTCCATGTTCCTGCAGAGGATACAGCTGGATTATTTGTCTGTTTTTGGGAAGCAGACACAACAGTCATCCTAAGCATTATCTCTCCCTTGCAATTAAACTGAATCTGTGTAACAATAAATCAGCACAGCAGAGGGGCAGGAGACAGATTGTGACTCTGTCTGAACACAAGGAAGCTCAGGAACTCCTGTAATCAGTGCAGCAGAATTTACCTTCACACAAGGCCCTTGGCAGTCTCCAAAGGACTCTGAAGCTTCCCAGTGACAGGAGGCTGCACCACTACCCCAAAAGCCTGTCCGACAATCACTTTCACAACCAGCCAGTCTCAACAAAATCCTAGCACCATGGCAGCAAGCTTCCTGGCTCCCAGGGAAGATGATGAAATGCTCCACGAGTGGCCTTTATGCACAGAAGCATCACAGGGCAGGGCAGCAGCACCAAACACTGACCATGCATTACAAGTGCCCCACAAGGCCAGACACAAACCCTCACCTCTGTGAGAGTTTCTGTGGTACAGAGACTTTTAAAAACTTACTGTCCAGGCAGTTCCTCATGAAAACCCTTTGTAAGAAAGGAAGTGGTAAATTGCCATTTCACAAAAAGGACCCTGGCAGAGTAGAAACATTAACCAAAGTCTGTTAGAGAATGAGAAAATTCCCAAGACAGCATGTCTTGATTTTTAATATTACAAGGGATAAAAAATGATACAATAAAGTCTTAGATATTGGTAGTACTACTTCAAATAGAACCTTTACTACCTTCACGTCTTAAAGCCAAGTAAATTTAAATCACTATGACTTAACACATTTAATGCCACAAATGCTAAACAGATTTAGGCAAACTATCAATAACAATGAAACTGGAACAGGCAAACTCCATCAGCTGCTGAGAGCAAGCCATTTTTACTTGTAATTTAAGTTTTTATTTTCTTCTATTATTCAGAATAACCAGTAAAATCACTATTTTTGGTTAAAGAACGAAAATTCCTAAGTAAATATACTCCACAAAGGATGTTTAACCATAGCAAGTAAAGTTTTGGTTTAAACAGGCTGAAGAGCAAAGAGCTCCAAGCTAAATCAACATTTTATTAAAACACACATTCATAAAACATTATTATTCCTTTAAAAGAGCAACCCAAAAGCAAACAAAATCCCCCACAGGTAATAAAACTGGTATTTTATACTACAAGTTATCATTGAGAATTATGGCACAGATCCCCAAACACAAGCGTCAAACTACAGCACTAACAACAAAACCCAGGTTCATCACAAAGCAGCAACACATTCACATTCTGTACCTCTCGAAACGCTTTTTAAAGGGGGCGCTGACAAAAACCAGCCACACGTTCCGGCGCGGTGAAACAAGCAGCGTGCCGGTTCATTGTTTACACACAGGGCCAGCACACCGCCTCGGAGCCCGCCGGGGCCCTGCCGCTCTCTCCGCGCCGGGGCCTGGCCGGGCCGTGCGCCCCCGCCGCCCGAGCTCCGCGCTCCGCCATCCGCCCGGGCTCAGGGCGCGCCCGGCGGCGGGCGGCACACGCCGTGCCATCGAGCCCAAAATGGCTCCCGGCCCCAACACAAAGCCCGCAGCGCCCGCGGGCCCGGCCCCCACGCTCCCGTCACTCGCCCGGTTTGAATTCACTGGAGGCGGCGGCCCGGCCGACCCCACCGCCTTAACCCCTGCGGCTCCGCGTCCCTGCGCTCCGCAGCCCGCCGGCACACAACAAAAGGAGAGTTTTACCTCGCCCGTCACGCTCCTGAAACGCTTCTCCTGCCCGATAAAACACCCCCAGTATTAGCGATCAAATTAAACCCCGACATCTTACTCTTTACAAGCGACATCTGAATGCCTAAACGTCCACACCTTATAATCGCTAAATTACAAGCCAGTCAAGCACCGCAGCTTTAAGGATATCTATACACCACCACATTTACTAATAGATCAATGTAAAAAGCTTGCTAAGCTTGTCAATAAAACCGTCCGTCCAGCTCACTCACGACAAAAAACAACCTGCAACTCACTCCCACAACGTTGGTATGAAAATCAGCAACTAGTAATTCACCCCCCATATGTAAAAGCAAGAATTAGACATTAGAATTCACTGGGAAATTCAACAGAAGCATTAGGCTGGAATAGTTAGTTGCAAAGCACCGAAACAAAACCATTAAAAAATTAGCAAATATTTAACTTCCTTTTTGCATAATGTTAAACTGAAAACCAGATGGTGGGGCCCGCAAATGCTGCAGAAACCCGGAATTTGCTGGCTAATATTTTTCCTTCCCTATAACATATTACAAACAATATATTTTTAAATGTATTTTACGTTAACGCAGCATGACGTTAAATAAGGCAACGTAGAATAAGGAACGTAAAATAAGGCAAACCTAATACTTTTTCTTCCCAGCAGATATAAAAGTTACTGGAACTGTCAGAGAACAGGTGCTGTCTCCTGTGTTTCTGACACTTCTACCCCTGTGGTCACTGAAAAGCAGCCGAACGTGAACATGGCATGAGGAACTCAGCACTATCACCTCAAAAGGAGCACAGCACTAAAATAGCACATTTTGCTAGTAAAAACACGGGCAGTCACTCACTTGGCGAGCGATACCAAACTCTTCTACAGTAAACCCGTCTGTTAAACAACACTTTCCCCACAGAAGCAGCTGCCCTGAGGTGACAGCGGGGGGACAGCGAGGACAGGTTTGTCTACCTGTGCTACCCAGAGCAGAGCACAACACCCATCACAGCACGTTACCTTTGCACCAAGGCTCGGCAGCTGCGGCGAGCACCGGCACCCCCGCGCACTTATCAGCCCTTTCACAATCAAGGCGGAAAGCTGCAGGTTATAGTTTCTTCTACAAGGAAACCCTCCAGGTGCCAGGCCCAAACGGACCGGGGCAGCTGAGGTTGGTCTCTCCTCCCAGCGAACAGCGCCGACCGACAGAACTCCGGGCTAACCGGGGGTCAGCGCCCGCCCCGCGGCTCCAGCCCGCAGCGCCTCACGCCCCGCTGCCTGCCGAGCCGGGACGCCGATCCCCCGCTCGGGGGAGGCCGCAGACCCGAGACACCGCGCCCCGGGGGCTCCCACGCGGCGGGGCGGCCGCCACAC
>VZUI01079560.1:0-21649 GCA_013401135.1 Cettia cetti
GGCGCGGCGGCTCCGCGGGGCGCGGCACGGCCCACGGCGCCAAAGGTGACGGCGGGGGACACCGAGGGGGGGATCGGGGACATCCCTCCGCAGCGCGGGGCTGAGCCGCGGGGCCGGCCCCGGGAGCGCGCCCCTGCGCACGGGGAGCCGGGGATGCCGCCCGGGAGCGGCCGCGGGGCTGGAAACGCCCCGTGCTGGAGCGGCTGCCGGGAGAGGGACCCTCCCTTGGAGCCCCTTGGGACACCTCGTCCCCGCTACCGCCCCGACAGCCGCATACGGGGCGGCGGCGGGGCGGTGTGGGCTTCCAAAGCCCTAGAGGGGACAGGGAAACAAAAGGAGGCTAAAAAGCTGTGGCTGTGGGATAAGACTGGGTATTTCTCAGAAGTTTTGGGCTCCAGAACCGATGGCTTTCCTTATTTTATTTATCCATGTCATGTTTAGGCATCAGGTCAGTATCAAACTTACTGTCCACCGTCATTTTTCCCATGCTCGTTTCTTTCTCTTTTGATCACTTTAAGTTTTGGATGATGTAACTAAAGTTTACAGTAACTCAGAGTTCTTGTTAGCTGAGTAGCCTTGTGAAGATAAATTAAATGTCTCTGCTCCCAGCCTGCTCTCTACAGAGAGCTACTTTAATTTTTTTTTTAACAGCTTTGTGCCTCCTAGGCTCTAGTCCCCTGTCAGCTAGTTCTTGTTTGTTGTTTTGGGTTGTTTTGTTTTGTAATTTCTTACATTTATTTTTTCAGGTCTATTCTCAAACATCTGGCTGTGGCGAGCTGTCGCTGGAGTTCTTACTGCTGCTGTCATTTTGATTTCATGTATTCAGTTTGGTAAGGAATTTTAAAAGGAAATGTAATTAGTAATAGAAATTACCAGAGCTTGGGGTTCTATGCTCAGAGGTGGTGAGGTCCTGGCATGGGCTGCCCAGAGAAGCTGTGGCTGCCCCATCCCTGGAAGTGTCCAAGGCCAGGTTGGATGGGGCACTGAACAACCTGGTCTGGTGGGATCTGTCCCTGCCCATGGTAGGGTGTGGAACAAAATGTAAATCCAAGCCACCACTCTGTGATTCTGTGTGAATCTGTGATTTCTGTTTGAAACTGTGGGCCAGTGCTGCAGAAACAACCTCACGTGCTTCAGTGAGGTAGGGAGGGCTTAGGTTAGTCTTAGTGCACTTTTGCTAAGAAGTTTATCACATCACTGTTGGTCTTAACACAAGTTCAAGAAAACAGATAACAACAGGATTATTGTTCTGCCATCTACATTCCTTCAAAAATGCCATTATAATAAACTAAGTTATTAATTCAGCTGTGAGGAAGCAACATGTGCAAGAACTGGAGCTGTTGGGATTTTTAAGCTGTAGAAGAGTCCTTGGATGATACTTTATTATCACCTTCTCAGCTACTTCTACCAACATGTCCCTACCCATCCTTTTAAGGATATGTCAAGAAGCAGAAGGGTGCAGGATCCAGAATATATCATTAGTTTACAATAGTTATTTCAGCTGGGCAGAAGTAACAATGCTGTGCCTAGACTGGGATTATTTCAGATGATGCGGTCAGAGAGTAAAATCTTTCCCAGGTGGAAGAAATGGGTAGATTGTTTTTTGTCTTTTCCCAGTAAAACCTTCTCCAGCCAAAGACTGTCCTGTGTGCCCTCCCCTGGACCTGTGTCCATCAGGCTGGCTGTACTTCCAGAGGAAATGTTACTATCTCTCAGAGGGGGAAGCCAGCTGGAACTCCAGCCATAGCTACTGCTCTTCCTACAACACTTCCCTCCTGGTCATCGAAAATCATCAGGAGCTGGTAAGGGAATCAAAGGGGGAGCCTGTTTTTCCCCCAGTTCACTTCTAGGGAACTGCTTCTCCAGCCTCCTCAGCTGAACAGTGAGGAAGCTGATGCAAGAACACAGTGAGTCACAGCCTGCATAAAACTTCGTGCCTCTTCCTGAAAACATCTGACCAGTTGATGTTTTAGAAAATGTCTGAGTGCTTGTCTGAATTACATTTGATGCTGCTCACTGCTCATATTGAAGGCAGCTATCAGGGCAAACACTGTTGCATCTCATTTATCTTTAATTAAACAACTGTTTAATTAAACAATTGTTTTTTCATATTGAGGTAGATTAATGGCACACAAGTTGGTAAATATATGTCACAATTATGACGGTTGGAGTTAGGAGATAGTTACCCAAAATGCAGCTTGGAGCATTTTTTTTTCTATATTATACCGCAATATAAGAAAGATTCCACTCTGCACAAAGGCCTTCCTGTTCCAGACCTTGATAGCCAACTTTGATATTTTAGAATAGCCTCTCTCTAGGTCACTCAACCCTATCCCAGTCACCAGTCTCTGTATATTTAGGTTTTAATATTTTTTTCTTCTGCAGGAAAGGCTAGATTGTTGTTTTGCTTTTGCCTTGGGTCAAAGACTTTGTATTTTGATAGCTGGACTGAGCATGCAGAACTTCTTTTTTCATGTGGATTTATTCCTACAGACCTTTATTATGGAGATCACAAAGCAAGACCCATGGATTGGACTCCATAAAATAAGTGAAGAGTTCTTTTGGGTAAATGGAAAAGCATTAGACAATGAACTGTAAGTTGATGTGGATGGGGTTTTGCTGATGATATTTGATTACAGGGGAGTAAGAAAAATAATACAGAAATAGTGACTTGTAGAAAATATCTGTTACTATGTTGAAGGGATGATTATGGAGAGGGTATGGAATGCAATGAAGATTTCACATGGCATTGTTAAAACTGTGGCAGATGAAAGTTAGGGGATGAATTTGTAAAGTTGAGAAGCAACATGGGGCAGCCAACAGACATTATGGAAAGTTAAACCAAGAGACACCAAGATACCAAATTGATGGGGGAGAGGAAGGGAAGATTACAGTAACACAAATTCTTCATTATAGAATATATTTTGCAAAAATACAAACCTGCATATAAGCTGTGTGAGGTTTATAGCAAAGAGATTTGGGAGACTGCTAAGACATGTTTTCATTTTCATAGAATGTTCCTCTGAAAGACGCTGCTGGAGGGGAAGGAAGATGTGAATTTTTGTTGCATGAGCTGCTCTGAGGCCAGGGCCCTGTGTTCTGTGCCACCAGTGCCAGGTGTGGGGGACTTTGTTCCTCTCCCTGGCAACCATCTCATCTCCTCAGAGGCGGCTGCAGCTCATCCTGGAGCAGCTGCTGGCAGGAGTTGGCAGAATTACCATTGATAGGCATAAGCACTGAGATTTCACAAGTCTGAAATTACCTTAAGAAGTGGAATATTTAAATACTTTTAAGTCTGTGACATTACTGGTGGTGTGTGACTATATTCACTTCATCCCCAAGCCCTGAAGGCTTGATCTGACAAAGGCATTTAATGTGAGATGTGAGTAACACGTGGGAATCTGATGTCTGAAAACTGAAAAGTGCAGTCCTTCCCACTCTTTTATCCCCTATCTGCAGTACAACCATCCCCATATGCTTTCATTTTCAGTGAGGTTCTTCCCATTCTTAGATTTCTGCCTCAAACTGCCCCTCCTGAAGGGGAGGGCAAACACCTTGATATCCATGCTCAGCTGTTACTGCACTGGTGGGGATTTGTCCCTTGGCTTTTCCAGAGACCATTCCAGTTTGCTTGGCCTGTGCACAGAACTTTATAGCACTGTTTGAAGGCAGAGATGCTGAAGGAGTCCCTGACCTCTTACACGGGACACCTATGGTGTGGAAACTGAGATGTGCTTCTTGTTTCCCCTCCACCCCCTTAACCATGGTGCCTGTTGGGTTCTGAAGAAGGGAGAGATGAGAGATACATTTGCTTCACAGCTTCTGCTGGAATCTTTTAGCTGTATAGGAGGATGTGGAAATGCAAGGTGGTGGTTCCCAACTTGATGGCACAGCATCTCTGAGACAGGCAAACCTGAGTTTCAGTCTCTGCTCTAAGGGTGTATTTCACATTAAGTGACCACTAAACAAGATACAGGAGTACTACAAGTCCTGGATTTTGTATATTGGGAACAAGATACCATTAAGAAAAGACAGTCTCCACGGTGTTCTCTTCAAGGCACAAAACATCATCCTCCTGTGCCTTGCCTGAGATAAATCAGGTTTTATTCAAAGAGAATCTGAGGTGCCCATAGCTGCTTTTGTTCTATTGCAATATTTAATTGTGGGTGTCCAAATAATCCTGTCTTCCCTTCTCCCTGACAGGTTTAAAGTAAAAGGCTCTGGAAGCTGTGCCTATCTGGGATCCAGAGGAGTCTCAGCCTCAGGATGTCATTTAACCAGGAAATGGGTCTGTAGCTTGAATGTCAGCTCAGCACAATAAAGGTGGCCCAAGGTACCACCCTGACACTCAGAGCTCTGATATGATGCCTGCACAGGCTGTGTTTGTACGTTGGGACCTGGGAATGTGTCCCAGTTCCTACCAGGAGGTGAATTGTTTTTCTGGTAGCCAGAGTTCTCCATCCATGGAGGAAGGGTTTAAAGATAACATTTAAAAGAATCTCTTCAGTATCTTGATCAGTCATTTCTTTGCCCCATTTTTCCAGCTACCACCCAGCTGTAGTTTCTTTTTGTTGGACTCTTCTCTTGTAGGAGCAGCTGTTCTTTCTTTCCCTTTGGGGTGTGCAGTTGGAGGTTTTTGTTCTGCTTTTCCCTTCTCCAGGCTCTGTGCAGGCATGGGTGGTGAAGTGGGTCTGTCTGGAGTAGTGCCAGTACATCATGGATGCAGGGTAATGCAGAAGTGAACACTGTTTTAGACAGGAGCACAAGCAGATTCCTCTCTCCATGTTTGATGGGATGCACCTTGCATTGTATTCCACATTTTGTTAATGTTATGTTACATTAATCTTGTTAAATCCTGGTGATGATGCTGTCAAGCTAATTTATGTAGCTACAGTGCTCCTGAAGTTATCCTTACAACACTTTCTTTAGCCAAAAAGAGGTCACAATAGATAAGAATATTATTTGCCTGAGCATCTGCACTGATGGGAGGGGAGAAAAGTTGGAACTGAAAGAGTGATAGTGAAGCTGCAAGCATTATAGCCCTCAGTGCAAGGAGGCAAAATCAGGAGAAGGGAATGAGAGAATTAACAGCAAGGGATGTTTCTGTGTGTTTTCCTCATGCCCTGTTCCTGTCAGGTGTGAGGCTTCTGAGCAAGGGGGACATTTCCAGATGGATAATCAGTGTTTCATCATGTAGGTGACATTTTCAGCAGCAGCCTCCAGTGCTCTTGGATTGCTGGAAGCCTGAACAGAATCAGGGCATAATTCCTCTGATTGAGTCCCGCTCACATCTAGCAGGTTATCCAAAGATTAAAAGTGTCATTTGACCCAGAGGAAGAAAGTTTTCTGGGAAGGAATATAACTATCAAGTTTCTAGAGAAGGAAGAATGGGAGGTTTGCCTTCATTATTTTCTGTGACAGGAGGACTTGACTGTAGCAGGACTATGTACATGGATACTTGCAGGAGAAGGGAATACAGGTGATGACCTTGCCCCTGATAAGCAGCAGCTGTGTTAATTACCCAATTCCAATAAAGATAAGTGTGATAAAAGGGAGTGGGTTAGCTGGTGAGGGGGAAATCATTGTGGAGGAGGAACCTTGAGAAGAGGGGAGGAGAGGATCATGAAGAAGGAGGACCCTGAGGGGAGAGAGAGCCAGTGCTGCAAGATCAGTCTGTGTCTGCAGTTGGAGCCTGTTGCTGGACCTGCAGTCACAGTCTAGCTGGGTAAAAGCTGCAGAGTCTGCAAACCAATACCTGCAGTCAGAGTTCACAGGAAATAACCAGCAGTCAGAGGCTGCAAGGGAAACCTACAGTAGGAGCTTGCTGCAGCCAGAGTCAGTGAGTAGCTGGAGTCAGGATGGCTGAGCTGTAAAGAGGAATAAGCCAGGACCCTTTTCATGCTGTGATAAACAAGAAATCTGTGTCTCAGCTTATTTCTACCCTCTAACAAGAGGGCTGCTGCAACAGATACTGTCAGCAACTTGTGACTTTCAGATGTTTATTTAAATATAATCATTAATTTTGCTGGATTACACTTTTCTTAATTGCTTGTATTCTTTTTAGGCACAGTAACAGGATTCTACTGTATGAAAAGCCCAATTATCTATTAATTTATATGTTGGGGGAAGGTGTTGTTCTGCAGTGTTTTTAAATTAACCTGATTCTGAAGGATATGGTTTGTGCAGTAGTCCTGAAAAGATACTTAATAAATACCTTTACAGAGCCCCTGAATTACAGTGGTTTGTATCTAAATATTGGGACATTAAAAGTATCTTTCATCTCAGGCACCATTTCGGTGAAAAGAAAAAATCTGAAGCAAAGTAAAATATTCAAGTTTTGAACATGAAAAAAATCTTTAATGATAATATAGAGACTGACATGAAACAGGACATTTGATCCAAAAAACAATGCTTTTTTCCTTTCTAACACCTCAGAATGTGTTAGACTTTTAACAAAAGGTTACAGTGAAAGCTCTTCTGGAATCTGACTCCAGGGATGCAATGAACATCTTCTTTGGGGATGTTAAGAAAAGAATGGTCAACCTGCAAACTCAGCCAGCTTGCTTTACCAGAGTGGAATTTGATGAAGTGCTTCAATAATAATTTATTTTTCTTTTTTCTTTTTAAATAAGTGACTGCTTAAATTGTAGGTAAGAGCTTCAGTAAGGCCCTGCAAAAACTTGTTCAATTGCATGAATAATAGCAAGAAGGCCCAAATAGTAGATGTTTCATTAATATTGTTAAAACCTAAACACCACAACTAATTTGAGAGAAGCCAGCATGCAGGAATTTGTTTTTTCTTGTTAAATTCAGCATGAATCAAGAAATATCTGCCAAAAAAACAGCAATTTTCAGCTCCACTGCATGGAAAAAGGTGTGCTAGGAGTACCCAGAAGTGAAAATCTCTCAGCAGTGAGAAATTATCTCTCCATAAAGCATATATTATAAAACCACAGATATTATTTTACTTATTTCAGATTCCTTCCTTTTCTTTGCTTCTCTGTCCAGAATGATCAAAACAATCCTCTTCCCCCACATGCTGTGCTGAGTTTGGGGGATTTTTGTTGTTTCCTCTTATATAACAACAGTTTCTCATGTGTCTTGAGCTGCTGATTCTGCAGGGTAAATCTGTGTTGGGATTTTTTTGTTGCTGTTTGAAGGGAAGTCTGTGAGGGTACAGTTCACTTTTTAATCTGCAGCCCTAAAGTGCTGGACATTAACCTTCCCCACACATGTGCAGGTATGAAAAAACATCTTTGTGAAGCTGCAGCTGCCTTTATTTGTGTCCATCCCAGCAAAGATGAGGTAGAGGCTCACCATCTCAAAAGCCATGTTAGACTTGTTTCTCTTTCTCATTGCTATAAGGACTTAAATGCCATTAAGGTTTTTTTTAAATACTGGTGCCATTTTTGTTTGAACAGCACCTTCAATTCATGACATTTCTTCATTTTTGTCAAATATGTTAATCTAATAAAGGCACTAGGTCAGACTGCTCTTAGCATTTTTGTATTCTAAAGCCAGAAATAGCATTTACTCATGCCTTCAGTGCCTAAGTAATGCATTTCCTGAATGCACTCCCAGGCATTAATTTCACCAGTCTTTGGCTCTGGTACTTCATCATACCATAACTGTGGTTGGAATTTACAATGTAAAGGGACAAAATATAGGTGGAGAAGGTGGTTATCAACTTTATTTCCTTGCACTGGAATGTTGTCTTACAGTCCAAGCCCTTTCCCTAGTTAATCCCTTCAGATTCCAAGGCACAGCACCAGAAGAAGATGGGTGCAATCAGCACATTAACCATGATTGCTACAAGTCACTTCATGCCTGGTCTGCTGTCTACACCCAGTAGCTGTGCAGCAGCTGTGCATAAGACACTGTCCAATAAATGCATTTTTTCCCAGCCCTCAAGTAGCTTCTGTGAGTCACAATTAGACCCCAAGGAAAAAAAAAAAGAAAAAACACTAAAAACCAAAACCACAAACTTCAAAAAGCACTAGAATTCTGAAACCCAAATAAGAAGTCCTCAGCTCAGCAGCTGCCTGTGTGCATGGGTGACAGCAGTGGGCCCACCACACCCTTCATCCCTCCATAGTTCCTGCACATCACACAATTCACCTGCACAGTGCTCCTCCTCATGAGTATCTCTTGTCCTCTGACCTTTTCTGAGGCAGCTGCTGCCAAAATCTGTCTTTGTGAAGGCTCAGCACCCCAAAATCCTTGTGTGACAGTTTGCAGGTCTGTCGCAGGACCTGTCTTCTGACTTCTTAGGGAGCACAGCACAGAAAAGTGCAAATTTCCCTGCAAGTCTCATAAAAATTATTTATATAGCAAGTTGGTTTGTCTGTAAAATGGATCTTCTGACAAGAAGCTCTGTCTGTAGTCTGGAAATGTGACTTAGGGCCCCAGCAAAATTGCTTTCTTCTTACAGATCCACTCCTTTAATGTCTGGCAATCATCTTCCTGGATCAGGTTTTTCCTTCTGTAAACAGAACAGTTCTTGTCAGCCTTGATGCCTTTTAGAGCTGTCCTGCTGAGAGACCAAAAGGAGTGCAGTTGTCAGCTTTAAACTCAGCACTGGTTAAAAACCCTGGTGATGCTCTGAGTGAGCAGGGTGGATGGTGCCCACTCAACCACATCCTTGAAGCACAGCAGCTGTGCAGAGGTGGGTTGGGCACCCCAGCCAGACTGCTGGCTTCTGTGGGATGGATATTTGGGATTATCAGTGTTACAAGGATAAGGATCTTCCCTATGCAGCCACAATGCTGAAGGAAGCTGCACAGATCCCAACCAATGCTATGTGACAGGCATCACCTTCAACACAGGCATGCAGCACATGGTCTGTAAAGTGAGAGTTGGCAGGGATTTCAGCAGAAGCGTGTAATGTTATCTCTGCATTAATAAATGCACACAGCTGTGGCTGTGCTTGGCCCTGGAGGCAGAAATCGATTTCCAAAAGTGCCCAGCAGGGACGTGTTTACCTGGAACCGGCCATGAAATAGACTCTGAATATGTATCTGAGGATGCAGGGTTAGATCTGTGCTTTGGGTAGTTAGCTCAGATTCTGAGTTGTATTTCCAAGCAGGGATACCACACTTTGCTATTCCCAAAGATATCCTCCCCCCACAAATCATCACCTCTTTTCTTTTACTCTGTGATCTCCCACTGAACTCCATGTTTTCTCCGTGTCTGCGATGTACGAATCAATCCAGATATATTTGGTATCTTTGTCTTTGTTGTCTATAAATTCCTGTGGAATGATTAGAAGAATGTTACCTGACAGAAGAGCTTTCCTGCTCTGCCCAGGTCACTGTCCTGCCTCATGCACAGCTTTTATTTCCTCTTGAAGAGCAAGGACAGGGATGCAGCCGTGGCAGAGCAGCCCCTTACATCAGCCCATACACATGACCAGCCTCCTCTCTTCCCAGTGCCAAGTGGAAACGAGTGGAAAGTCCCCAGCATTTCATCTTCCCACTCATAACTACTCTGGCTTCCACACTTGGCACATCTTGAGCTTCTCTTCAGCTCTGCTCTGCTGACATTCCCAAACCCAGCTCCTGTGCAGAGAGAGTCAGGTGCTTTCCCTGATGGGGCTCTTGCTTGTCTACAAGTGCTTTTGACATCCAGGTTATTTTCTCTTGGAGAAACGTTTGGCTGAGGTCTGTCACACGCTTTTAGGGCTGCTGCAAGACTCACCATCTCAATTTTGTCCTCAATGACAAGCAGCTGGGATTTCCTGGCCAGACAGTTTTTCTGGCTGTCCTCCCAGCTCCTGGCCTCCTCGGAGAAGAAGTAACATTTGCCCCTGTGCACCTGCCATCCAGGGGGACACAGTGCACATGTTGTCCCTGTGGGTGGACAGGGGGAACCTTTAGCTCATACAATGGATGGAATTCCATCCCCTGTTTATGAACCATTGTCTGGAAAGTGTTCTCCAGGACAAGAGGATATTTGGCATTTCTGACAGCAGCTGCTGGCAGAAAGAAATGTAATGAAAATACTGGAAACTTTATACCAAAGAGGAGCAAGACTATCATGATTAAAATATTAGTTCAGATTTTGTTATCACTGCTCTGCAGGAACACCATGCTTCCTCAGTAGCACCAGTGAGTTCCCATAAACTGCAGGGTGCCAGAGAAGTGGGAACAGAGACAACAGAACTGTGCACATCACATGTCCTCTATACTGGAAAGGACTAACATGTCTCACCCTGTCCATCTTCACATAGCTCCTCCATGAGCCATTTCCGGAGTGCTGCTGGGATGGTCCTCTCTGAAGAAATGTCACTGCTGGCGTTGTTTGGACCATAATGAGGAGAACTTTCTGATTTTCCTGCTCTGGCCTTCAAAACTTGAACAGCCCAAAGTCAAAAATATAGGAGAGAGAGGTCATGGTTAAGAATAAGGATAAGGAAATGCAGTCTTTGTACCCAGAGCTGTACTGTGAATGTGAGGATGTTTCTGTGTATGTTGCCTGGTACAGTTATGAGCAAACTCAGTGAGTAAAGCTCAGTGAGCAAAGCCCTCCTGAGAAGATGTTCATGGAATGGCCTGGCTTGGAAAGACTTTAAAGATCATTTCATTACAAATCCCTGCCATGGGCAGGGACACCTTCCACTATCCCAGGTTGCTCCAGAGCCCCATCCAGCCTGGCCTTGGACATTGCCAGGGATGGGGCAGCCACAGCTTCTCTGGGCAACCTGTGCCAGGGCCTCAGCACTCTCACAGTGTCACAGCTACAGCTGGTCTGTAAGCTGCACAGATGAATTTGGCCATAGCAGACCCCAACTCCCAGCCTAGCTCGTTAAAGAGTAGAAGTAAATGAGTCCCCAGGTAAGACAACGATAGGTTGGATTTGAACTCCAACAGGGAACCCCACGCAACCCCATTCCATCCTGAATGCGGACATCTAACTGGCCAGTGACCTGGGCAGTGCTGATACCTCGAGCAGTCGGGAATTTTGAACTCCCTATAAAAGGGGGCATCCATGAATAAACCTTGGCTGCTGTCGCCTGATCGCGGCATGTTCAGTCGTGTGCCTGTCTCCAATCTGCAACCACGTGCAACATCACAGGGAACAATTTCTTCCTCATATCCCATCTAAATCCTCTCTCTCTCAGTGTGAAGCCTTTCCCCCTTGTCCTGTCACTCCCTTGTCACTAGCCTCTCATTTCCTGTATTTGTGTATAAGTTGACACACCTTTTAGTGCGACACTAAGAGAATTTTTCTCTCAGCGCTTTCAGAGGTTTAACCATGTCTGCAATGAAGGGATGAAGCAGGAGGTAGGATCTACTCACATTCCTTGGCTTGCATGGCCACAACTCCCAGTAGGATGAGCACAAGGACTGCCAGGACCAGCGCCACATAGAACCAAGCTGAGCACCTGTGCTGGCAACCTGGAGGGAAGCAGGAGGAAGAGCAGCTTAAGGTCCTGCCAGTCTTAAAATTAACACTGGGGAAACAACAGAGAATCATCTGCCTAAAATCAGTCTGCTGTTGGGAGGATGCAGTGGCATTTTACATATTGAAAATCTGCATCCATTTTGCATAGATGGAAGTGAAATCAAAATATTTGGTCACGTAGAGCAAGTGATTGTCAACCATTAAGAATTTGCCTTTCCTCCTTTAACTTATTTTTCTCAAGCATTGCCTCCTCCCACCTACCCACACACACCCTGCAGGACCTTGCAGAGCAATCCAGGGAAAGTATCAAGGATGGGCTGTGGTATCAGGGATGGGCTGTGGTGTTAGGGATGGCTGTGGTGTCTGTCAGGGATGGGCTGTGGTGTCTGTCAGGGATGGGCTGTGGGATGTTCCTCCTCTCTGCTCCCACGTGTTACTGTTCCTGTCCCGCAGCTCAAAGATAACTTCCCTAAATGCACAGGAAAAATGCCCCATACTAACACACCCTGGCACAGGAAGGTGCATCAAAGCAAGCACCTCTCCAGCTGTTTGGCATTCATCCTGTGTCAGAGGGAAACACTCAGGAAGCCACAGGACCCGAGGAAATTTGGGGTTAAGGTGCCAATTCCACAAGACACAGTCTTGCACTGTCATAACCTCTGCTTAGCTGACCTTGCCTGTGTGAGACGAGCAACTGCTCCATCCTCTGGCTGCCTGACCTGTCTGGGGCAATGTTCCCTTTCCCTGGCAGCAGGTCCCTCAGAACAGGGAGGGTTACAATCACCAGGGCACTAATGAAACCTGGGCATTTCTGTGCTTCCAAAGCCAAATGCATCCCTGGGACTCTTCCTCCAGAGGGGTTCTAAAAACCATGGAATTTTACTTTGCTTTACTACCTTTACCATGTAGGGCACAAAGGCACTTGCAGAAATTATTTTTAAAACATCTCTCAATATTATTTTTAAAAGGAAAGTGTAAAGGCTGAGAACTCAGGAAAAAAAGCAGATGTAACGATAGATCTGCCCTTCATTGAGAGAGTGTACATAAACGCTCTTGATAACAGGTTTCACTGTTGGGCAATAGGAAAAACTAGATCTATAATTAGTAACCAAACAAAATTGCACAGTACCAGGAGCGGAAGTCTCTGCTCTGCTGCTCCCCTGGGGTTGGGGCTTCACGTGCAGCTCAGCATATGTGATCGTGTTTCCTGTAAGGAGAGGACAACGCTGACATTTGTGGCTGTGCAAGTCACCAAGTGCAGGAAGAATGAAGGCTGAGCCTGTATGAAAAGGGGTGTGTGTTTCCAGGGCTGTTTGTTCAGCATTTTCCTTTTCCTAGGCAACGACCGGAAAGATGATGATTTACCACTTCCTCCTGCTGTCAGGCAGGCATAAACTTTGAACTGTTGGAAGCTGTGTGGCTGGAGCAGGAGCCAGACAAACAGGCTGAAGGATGGGAAGGACCTGGATCCTATCCATGGCAAGCATCCCATCTGTTGCTAAGCCATCTCAGAAGGTACCACAGGGGCTGGAGGGGCACCAGACCCACGACTGCTTTGTAGGGCAGAGAGATGCCAAAAGGAAAACCAGCACTCATGCTACTGCAGTGAGGTAATTCCTGGGGGCACGCCTGGCCTGTGAGTGTTTATCCCAGGATATTTCAGGTGATGCCTGTAGCAGCAGAGGAATGGACCTCATGGTTGAAGACATCCTGTTCCAAAAGCACGTTGCAAAACAAAACCAAAAAGGGCATTAAAATCTCACGGTGTGGGTTAAAGGCACGTAGATTCTTTCTGAACATGTTTTCAATATCATTTACCTGGGTGTTTTGGAGAGCTACTGGTTAGTGTTATAGATTTTTGGACCTTTGGGACACTGCTTTTGCTTCCATAAATGGAGAGATTTTATCCATCTGTATCAAGAATAAGCTTCTGTGCTTTCATCCTAGTGTGCGACCACTGGGGCTTTTAAAACAACGTGTTGTGTTAAATTTCACTGAACAGGGAAAAACTTGGCAGAAGAAGAGAGTCTCAATCTGTTAAAATGAGGCAGCATTTCATAGGAGAATTGCTGAAATGTGGGGAGGTTTTACAGTAGAAAAAAACCACTGAGAACGTGACTGGCAAATAAGGGTTATTTATGTAGGGGGGACAGTCTGTGCTTTAGAGAATCTCACCTATTACACTTGGTTGTTTGCTTTATTTCAGTTTATTAGTTCAATAAACTACAGAAAATTTGTAAATTAGATTTAATTGTTCTCAAATCAAATGCCCTAAAAGTTTTTCTTCTTAAAATGTAAATAATTTTCAAAAAACACTCAGAACTTCTGAACTTTTAAATGCATTAGCCCTGTAAATGGAGGTACTTCTAAAACAAATACTTTGGACATTCTACCACTATTAGTAAATAATTTGTCTCTCAAATGAACATTTATTTCTTTAAAAAATATTTCCAAGTCTGTAAGAAAAAAAATGATCCATGCAAGCTGAATAATTAAATAAAGTTATTCCTTCTATTACAGTGTGTATTATTTGAATGTGAAGTCCTCAGATGTCAGCAGGGGGTTTTAAATTACCACATAACCTTAATTCTGCCGGATGCTTTCACACCCTCACCTAATTCAACAACAAGGTGGAGATCTCTGTCAGTCACTAAAACTGAAATTTCACTTCCCTGTGCCTGTTGCCAGGTGCAGAAAAACATGTCTGTTTATTGGAAGCTTCTGCAAGGTGAATGTGACAGAGAGTGCTCCTGGGGGGCTGTCCACTAGGGAATGTTGTGTCCAGATGTGGGCCAGCACATCCAGGGGTCTGGGGAAAGCTGGAGAGGCTCCAGGTCGACCTGGTCAACATCCAGAGCAGCCCAGGAGGTTGAGGAGGGGAACAAGAAGTTAAGGCCACAACCAATAGCAAGATAGAACTTCTTGTGGGTTAGTTTGGTGATAGACTTGAACTCTCCTTGGTTTGTTCTTCTCCCAAAGAAAGTTCTGTGTAGCCACTCACAACTCATAATCAGGCAACTCTCAAATCATCTGGGAGGGAATTGGGACACAAAAACTGCTGGAGTCTTTTGCTGGAAAATGGATTCCCAGGTATATTTATCCTTGCTGGGATTTGGGAACACTTTTCTACTTTTGAACACCTGTTTTGGAGCACATGCACAGTAACAGCACCTGCACCTACCAAAGCCTGTGCACAGATAATGCCATTGCTAAATCCTCCTCAACACACTGGCAGAGCATCCAAGAATCCCCTCGTCCTTGGTATTCCAAGCACCTGAGTGACAGCTGAAGTCCAACTGTAAGTCCAAGCCCAATCAAACAAAATGTATTTGAGTATAATCAGACATAAGGGTGGGGAAGGTGACTGGGAGCTATAAACAGTGAGGAAAAGACTAGTTAAGAGATTTTTGTCTCTGTATAATTGAGACAGCATAACCAAGACTTGTAGAAATACTGGGTGGATCTCTGGTGCCCATTTTTTAAAGGAGATGGAAGCACTGGAGTATAAACAGAAGAACATCCACAAAAATGATTAGCATTTTTGAGAAGTTGAATATTTAAAGGGAAAAGGGCATTGAGAAATCACTTAATTACCAGGTCAGTAACTTCACATGAGAAAATATCAAGAATTAAAATTAGTTCAACAAAAGTTTACTAAGAGCCATCCACATGTTAATGATAAATTTCCTTGGAACTGGTCTGTCCAAAATTGAGATTTTCGTTTATTCCTTATGATCAAGGAATAGTTTTGGATGTCTTCTAATCAAGATTTGATGTCTGTCTCCCTTCACAAATAAGTTTTATCACTTTGGACACTGGGTAAAATTCCAGGCAAGCCCTCTTTTTGTTGCAAAGGTTACAGCAGTGCAAACAATATCCATGGGTGCATGGTCTAAGGAAGTATATTTCATGTCATATATACAATAAACTGAACTAATTTTTATCTTTTGGATATATAAAAATATATAAAAGGGGTTTTTTTGTCATTTAAATGCATGCATTCACAGCACCATCATTACTATTAAGCTCCATTGTAAGTGGAACACCTAAAAATGCTCATTACACAATGTTGTTTCCTTATGGGATTAAACACATTAATTACTTATGAAAGTATGAAAATATCCTTAGTCTGATGCCACAAGCATTTCCTATTTGCTCATAATAAGCTGTCCTTCATATTACATGTGATCCAGAATTTTGTCCAAATGCTTTCATGAATGAATTACATTTTTTTCCAAGTAGTAGAAATATCACTTCTTCAGAAAATCTTGTTCAAATCATGTCCTTACCCTTAATCGTTTGGGGTTTTTTGCAAATATATGAAGTGATCACGGATTGATAATTTGGTTCTAGAAAATCCCCGCTGGAAAATTAAAGGGAAAGAGCAGGAAGATTTTAGGAGACATTCAGTACTTCCTTCAGTGACAGTGACTGCATTTTTGACTGCTACTAGTTTCCTGGTTTACTGGTTAATTTATTGCTCCTTTTCCATGAACAAAAACATTGATCAGACTTGTGGCCTACGTAGTAATTCAATGGAGCATTGTCTTGATCATGTTACTCATTTAAAAAGAAATATTACGCTCATTATTCAACCAATGAACACTTTTTCTTCCTCATTCTGTTACTTAAAGCCTGGCACCAGACCTGAGCTGCTGCTCCTTGGTTCTGATTTGGGAGCAGTTTGGCAGATTTGTACTGTGAGGATCTTGTGCCCTATTCCAACTTCTTGTCCTTCCCATGCAGCATCTTATGGCATTCTTCTAGGTTTACCCAACTTTAAATGTGAGAGAGAAAGAGAGAGCACAAGAGAGCAAAGAGTGTGTGCCAAGATGTTTTACCTGGGTTTGATGTCCCTGAAGGAGTGTGTGGCCTTTCCCTCGGCAGCATCGCCACGGCCGCGTAGGTGACATCCCCTGCCATCCGTGAGCCTGTCCCTCAGAGCTATGGAAAGAGCAGCTCTAACACAGTCATTTGCATCCTGTCTCAGCTCTGCCTGCCTCCAGAACACTCACATGCCGTGCTATGGCTCTGAGGAAGGTTGAGAAGCACAAAAAAGGAAGTCACTAAGTTACTTCTTTGAATGCAGCTTCAAAGCCTGCTTCCAGCCACCATTCTGTCTCTTCTTGCTCTTCAGAATACAGGAGAAAATGAAGATTAAACCCCCATCATTTTCAGGAATATATAAGAAAAAAATCTTGTTGGTTAAAGCAGAGGGAATTCTGTAAGGAATGCCCAAAAATGGACTTACCACAGGTATGAAAGGTTTGCTGGTTCATCACAAGAATAGAGAGTACAATTCAAGCTGTGGCTGTTTTGGGGTGCTGTGCATGATCTGACACAGCCTATCCACCTGAAAGAAAGATAAACAAGAAGTGCATGTATCAGTATAAGATGTTTTGGGGTTAATGTCACTGCAACCACACAGCTTCAAAAATGTAACTCAAACTCAAACCTGCTCCACCCACGAAGTACTTTAATGGTTTAATGGTTGAATTTAGGTGATATTGATGATGCATTAACATGAACTCAATAAAAAAAAAAAATTGTCAATGCTTTTTACAAGAATGTTTCCATACTTGACTGTAACAGTAGTTACAAGGAGCTGCTGTTCCTACATGGCTTGAACTATTCCCTACTTGAGCCAACAACACTGCAGATGGAAAACCTGAGTTGCCTTTATTACCTTAAACTCATTTTTCATTACCCATGTGTTTGTTGCAGGCTATTTTGATGACAGTGTTTTTGTTCTCTATTTCAAGTCGGGGGAAGCCACACAGATTTTAATTAAAACATAAATATCTTCTATAACCTAAAAATACATTTACAACACTCAGACATGGAGTCCTGTGCATGATATTTCCTTCTAAGAGCTATGCTCTTGGTTTTATGCCTTATTCCCACTTAGAAAATTCCCTCCAAGTTCAACACAGGAAAGGTCTGCAATCCTACATGGGTATGTTGAAAATAATGTTTATACAGGCTGTTTGCAGGTTTTTATTACATTCAAAGGCACCTGAAAAAAACAAAGTGTGGGGCTGTGATCTTATATTACTGAACTTTTCCCTAATGATGTTAAATGCTGGTAATGGTGTTAAGTGCAAAAATAAAAGGTTTGAGGGGGGAAAAATGAAGAACCTTTGATAGTCATGGAACAGATTAGTCAGAAGAGCCTGAGTATGATTTATAAGCAATGTATCTCAATAATTTTTGGGTTATTATCTGATAATAAACAATAAATTGATACTGTGAGCTGGAGCCTGATAAGGCTTGGCGCAGACACCTACATATCACCAGACCTCACATGAAACAGAACTCCTCTGAATCAGTTTTCCCCTGAACTTCTCAGCATCCTTTACAGCAGGACAGTTGGGCTCTGAAATGGAAAAAAAAAAAAATAACCAAAACTCAACCCGGAACCAAACACAATTTCCTTATTTGGGTTTTTTTTTTAAGTTTGGGCCATAAAGAAGAGTTTGAAGGCCAAACAGTTGTTTGAACTCTCAGTCTCTTTTCATCCACCCTTCTCAGTCTCTTCTGCACACCCACTTCAGCAGTCTTTTCTCACATGACTGCCTCCTAAACCAGTCACAAGCATCCCGAGGTAGCAATGTACAGTCTTGAGGCCCTTTCCTCTCATCCTGTCCCTTGTTCCCTGGGAGCAGAGCCTGACATCCCCTGGCTGCCTCCTCCTGTCATGGACTTGTGCAGAGCCAGAAGGTTCCCCCTGAGCCTGCTTTTCTCCAGGCTGAGCCCCCACAGCTCTTTCAGCTGCTTCTTCACAAGCTGTAAGCTTTAATTTATTGCATGATCCACCTTGTGTCTTTTGAGTTCTCCAGGTAGAGCCTTGCCTCAACCTCTTTCCTCCCAGGAAATGAATCTGGACTAATATGCAGAGCTTACAGAACCCTGTGAGGTCCCTAAAATACCAGGGGCTGTGTATCAAACATCCATATATCTGGGGAGGGGGGAGTGGTGTTTTAGCCTTGAATTTTCAGACTTTTTGGCAGAACATGTAGGTATCTGAGGCCCCAGACTCTGTTGCAGCACCTGAAGTAAAGATGGTGGGATTGTCATGTAGGATTTCTCTGCACATCATGTAGAACTTGACAGCCTGGAGCTTCAAGGGCACTGTGGGGGTAGGCAAAGGGATGCAAGCTCATGTCATTCCCCATCCTGACATGCTCTTGGGTGCACACAGACTCCCCCCTTCCAACTGCCAAGCCTGAGTGATGTCACTGAGTGATGTTCTGGTGCTAGCACAGTTACCAGCTATGCACAGAACAAATGTGGTGACAACTGCAGATGTCACCCCTTCTTGTGGGTGTGACAGCATCGCCTTCATTGCGTGTGGAGGCAAAGGCAGACTGAAAACAGCAACGTGGGCTGCAAAGCAGAATCCAGCAAAGCAGAATTCAGCCCCTCCTGCCACAGAGCAGGCAGCTCAGCCAGGACTCCAGCTGCCTCATAATGCACATTTGAAAGAATTCAAACTGCCAGTCTGACAATAAAATGCAGTTCCCAAAGGCTGAGCTGCAACACAGAGGCTTCCAGGCTAAACTGAGGGAGTCCCATGAGTAAATGTCCAGTTTAGGTCTCAATTCTAAGCCTCTGCCTCTGCTGTGTGACAGCAGAGCCTGTTTGCATGATGGGGTGCAAAAGTGGCACCCAGAAGGCATGATCAGAGCTAGGGCTGAAGCAAAGATACCTATTGCCATAAAGGAATGTCTGTGCATGGTTATCCCACACTGCAGCAGGAAAAAAGGATGTCAGACTTTTAAACACACAGGCTGAAATTTATTTATCTACTTTGTTAGTCCTTCCCTGTAGTGCTCTGTTCTGCCGTACAGACACAACCTCCTTTGCTTCAGGTCTAGTAGAGCTCCTGTCTCTTACCCCCATGTCTGAAAAAGTCTGGGGTTTGGGTATCACTTTAACCTCTGGGTCTGAGAGCACTTAGCAAAGAAGAGCATCAATTCTGGGATGCACTTGGAAAGGCAAAATAAAAAGGACTTGTCCTAGCCCATCAGCAGGCCAGGAACAGGGGCTATAAGACTGCTCAGAGCTTTTGTCCCTCAGCACAACACCCTTTTCTGAAGGTGTGCTGGTTTGGGTTGGGACAGAGCTCATTTCATCCACAGGAGCTATCATGGATTTGTGCTGGAAGCAGAGTGGGTAACACGGGGTATTTTAGCTATTGCTGAGCAGTGATTACACAGCATCTGTTCTGCTTCTCACCCCACCCCAGCAGCCAGGAGGCTGCACAGGAGCTGGGAGGGGACACAGCTGGGACAGCTGACCCCAATTGACCAAAGGGATTTCCCATGTGGCATCATGAGCAGTATTTAAAGCTGGGGCAAGAGGGCACAGAGGAGATGTCTGGAGTGCTGGTGTTTTTTGACTCACAGTTACGTGAGATGGAGCCCTGCTCTCCTGGAGATGGCTGAGCACCTGCTGCTCATGGGAAGGGTAGCAACTGAGCTGGCTGAGATGGATAAAACCTTAGCCCAGGTATCTCCTGCAGAAACCATAAACCTGAGACCATGGGAGGTGGGATATGGAGATTAGGATAGTAATGGCATCATTCCAACGTAGGTCATGTCTCTGGTTCTCGGTTGGGTCGAGACCTTTGACATACATAGTCAAACCCCTATTCCCCGCCCGGGATTGGACCCCTGCCCCAGGTAACCTTAGCTATTGTTAAGTTGGCCACGCCCCCGCTCTTTGGATGCTGCTCCCGAAGCAGGCGGTCACCTGTATCGGAGCACCATGAAAGAGGCGCATTCGGGCGCTCCATCCTTCCCGTGCCGTTCGTTCGCCACGCTCCGCCCCGCCGGACCCGGTATCACTGTGCCTTTGTGATAGGAAACTGAGTTAAACGCTTCTTTTGGCTTTTCTTGCGTGTGCAGCTTTTACTTTATCTGTTAGAGTGTTATCTCACCCCACAAGCTTTTACTCTTGTGGTTCTCCTCCCCATCCCCCAGGTGTGAGGGAGCGGGTGGCTCGGTGGGGCTGAGCTGCTGATGGGGTTAACCATGGCAGCAGGCCAGGCTGATTGCTGATACTGCATGGATTTGTGGGTTGTTGCTTCATAAACTGTAAAATCTGAATCCAGGTTCACCAGTTATCTTCTTTCCATGTATTCCAGAGCTCTTTCTGGAAATACATATCCATGTAGAGTTAGAAATCCTTTAGCCACTAATACATTTATTTTTATGTCAAAGTGATTTTGGGTAAAGAGTTTCTTTCTGCTTGTGAAATTGGAAGCAAAGCTGTTGTAAAAGCAGGGCCATCTATAAATTCTGTAAATTGTAAGCATACACAGCTTACAATTCTTCCATAAGTTATTGGAATTAATACCCCATGGCAGGAATGAAGAATAAAGAGCATTCCCTTCCACAAAACTTCAGTGCTCTCTAGTCTTATTTCTTCACAAGTACTTGACATCTTTACATTTTCCCCTAGGAGGCAGAAATGCAACTATGAATGAATTTTTGTTGGTAATTTCAAGATTGAAAACCTCTTATCACATTGGCCTCAGAACAGATTAGTGTAACAATGCAGATGATACAGCCTCTAAATTATGATGTTTGCATTGAAGGAAGAGTTAAAGTTAAGAAAAGTTTGATATATAAGAATCCAGCTTGAGCAACAAAGAGTGAGTCAGAGTGTGAGCAGTAAGATCATGTATTGCTTGGATGGAATTAACACATTGGAATTAGCCCAGCCTGCAATATTTGCTACCAGTGCACAGCAGTGGGATTGGAGAAGGAGGCTAAGTGTGAAGCAAGGTGTTAACAGGAGTGCCCAGTGTTGTGTGGATCTTGAATATGGAAAAACAAGGAAGTAGAAAGAAGTACAGAAGAATAAGAGATTCTTTTCAATCCTAAATTTATCACTACTGAGAGGTTTCGGTAAAGAATCCCAAGATGGGTCAAGCTGAAAGGGACCACAGTGGGTCAGCTTGCTCCCACCTCCCTGCTCAAGAAGGGCCATCCTAGGACACAGGATTGTGTCCAGACTGGAATATATCCTGTGAGGGATACTCCACAGCCTCTCTGGTCTCTATTTCAGGGCTAGGGCACTGCACAGAAGTTCTGCCTCATGTCCAGGTGGAACCTCCTGGGCTCAGTCCCTGCCCGTTCCTCTGGTGCCATTGCTGGGCCCCTGGAGCAGAGCCTGGGCCCTGCCCTGAGCCCTCCCTGGGACAGGGACAGCCAGGGCTGAGGGCCCCTCTCACCTGGGG